>JAHWFP010015957.1:11804-37522 GCA_023313725.1 Lithobius niger | reverse complement strand
TTATAAAATTGTCAACCTCCTTGAAACACTGCCGAATGGTTTCTACCTTGATAAAACTTCGGCAGCTTTGGCCCCTTCTGATTTATTAGTTGACAATATTAACTCCGAAGTTTTATGGAACAGTTCAACACCTTTTGCTGTCATCTCTGCAAGGCATTCCAAGGCGCGAGCATGTATTTCCTATAAAATAATATTGGCAAGATGAAAAAATTAAAAATCAAATAATTTGTTTCTCAGGCGTCTTGCTAGTTGCTAGTGACCCAAAACCTTGCTGGTCAAAAAGTTTTATTGCAATTTTGAGACAAGCATGTTGCATCTCGAAGAATCATAGTAAGTACAATACAAATAAATAAACTGCCGTCAACTTTAAGAACAAAACTACTCTATATTTGCAATGTTCCTTTTAAAAAAAGAACTTCTCACTCAGTTCAGGTGTCACAATTTTCACAATAGTGAAAAATCGTGACACCTTAATGAGTGAGTAGTTTGACATCAATTGGCACGAATTTCTTCCGAAAAAGTCAACTTTGGAAGAGAGCACCCAGAGTAGCGGTTAGCAGGAAAGCATCCACAACAACCAGGAATACTGACCAAAAGTTCGTTGGAAGGAGGAGTGGAAGTTTGAGCAGTTCTCCAGACCATCGCCTGAAGAAGACTGTTGGTAAAAATAGTCGAAAATTCGCTAATTTTCAGCATTGAAACGTGTACATTTTGGTTATGCGTAACTTGTACTTTATAACCTGAACCTTGTTTTTTATTTCAATTTTATTTTACTTTATTATTTATTGCATTCTTACGCCCATAACAAACTTTGTATTTCAGATAGAAGGCAGGATTCCTTCTGCAAAACTTTTATGTTGTCTGGCTTCTTGGCTCATGAAGTTGATCGATGTGTCTTTTATAGGGGTCTTTTAGCTTTAACTAAATTACCTGAGAATGATTTAAGAAGCCAACTTGAAATTAGCAGCATTCTACTTAACTAAATTACTTGGGAATGATTTAGGAAGCTCCATTATAAAGTTTTCAGAGACCACACGATACACTGGAACATCAAAATTGTCAATTGTTGGCAAACTCGTAAAAGTCGAAATATAAAATTGAAAGCGGCATCTTAGTACAGTTATCCTACATAAAAAAAAAAGGTGCGGTGAGGGAGAATTTTCTTAAAGAGCAATTACATCCATTTTGACATGCATGTTTTCCTTTTGGATCACACATAACTAAACACAAGAAATACGTTACGTATGTCCGATACAATTTAATTGTTGAAGAATTGTTAAATCGTTCTTGCCTGTCTGGAATATTGCGTATTTTCCTCCGTGAGTAAGTAATGTCGTCTGCTATGTTCTAGAGTATGAATCATTAAAAAAAAAAACAATTTAATTACTGCATCACCAAAACACGTAATGGGTACCGCCATTGTTTTGCCCCGAACAACCGAAATTAATGCCGACAGATGGAGCCGCTGTTCTGTGGGAAGCCCACTGAGATAGCTGTGTTGACTGTGAGTAGCGCAAGCATCTAACGGCCTTAGAGGGCCACTACTGTCGTGCCGTTCATTTACCAGTTATTCAAAGACCCCCCGGGGGGGGGGGGGGAAGGTCGAACATGGACTTGTCTTCGAATCTACTCGAGCCAAATAACTTCTTTTGAGAATGAAGATTTTTTTTTTCTAGTTCGCAGGCAAGAGGTCGTTGCCGATAGATATTGGCCGCCCACATTCGTGCACGTGTTGGAGCTGCATCCGGGCACAAGCCGAATGCGTTTGTTGCAAGGAAGCACCTGCACGAAAACAAAAAATCTTCTTTCTCAAATAAAGTTATTTGGCTCGAGTAGATTTGAAGACAAGTCCATGTCCAACCCCCCCCCCCCTTGTTTTTTCTTTAAATAACTGATAAATGAACAGCACGGCAGTAGTGGCCACTAGCCACTAAGGCCGTCAGACGCTTGAGCTACTCACAGCCAACACAGCTATCTCAGTGGGCTTCCCACAGAACAGCGGCTCCATTTGTCGATCGAGTCGAAACAGAACAGCTCCATCTGTCGGCATTAATTTTGGTTGTTTCGCGCAAAACAATGGCGGTACCCATTACATGTTTCGGTGATGCAGTAATTAAATTGTTGTATCGAACGTATGTAACGTATTATTATCGCGATTCTTGTGTTTAGTTATTGTGTAAGTGATCCAAAAGTAAACGTGCATGTCAAAATTGAAGTAATTGCCCTTTAAGAAACAATTTATTTTATACAGATGTACACATTTAAATTACAAACCCAAGGCCTTACCTTAGGACTTGGCTTTACTTCGGTTTCTGCACTTTGTGATTCTGCTAACCAAGCTCGGGAGTTTTTATGGGCCTGAATCACAAAACATTATCAGTTCAAATTAATGCAACTGGCACTAAAATGTCCAACAGTCATTTCTAAAACTGAAAGAAGAGAACAGCCGAGAACCTACACCAATGAGACTGCCATTGAAAGAAAGGGGAAAAAAAAGTACTAATGTAATTTGTTTGTTACTTATGGACTTAATAAATGATACTGTATAAATTTACGCTATTTTGGCCATTTTTGAGCACAATGTACAATGAACGAGCGTCACTTTTGTGTCAAATTGTGTTGACGTTGTTGAAGATCTACTCGCCCCAGGGCTTCTCTGCAGTTAACCTATTCTATTAGCTGATCTATTTCTTGGTTTCTGAGTCAGATTCTGCTTCCCTGATGAAATTTGTCGACATAATGCTTTGAATGTTAAATACAACCTGCTTGCTTAAGACACACTAATGATAAAAGGACTGCCTTTGGACTGAGTTTGCCTTTTGCATGTGCACTGTGCAAAGTGGAACGAAGCCATACCACACAATGATAGCAAAACTGGTAAAATGCCCCACTGTCACAAAAACACTAGTCTTACACACTGTCCATAAATGCAAATTGCAAGTCTCACAAAGAAAAACAAAACAGTAAGACCAAAATGAAAAAAAAACAACTGAACGGTCAAAGTTTTGAATTATTCTAAAGATTACAAACTTGAACGCATACAATGTGTCGACTGAAGTGGTCGGATATCTGGGTTATACTCAGTATTTCCAATACGGCTTTTGGTTGCTACGAGTAGACTCAGTCGAGATGAGGATACTCGAAAAATTTGAGCCAAGTATGCAACTTGCACTCGATTTCGGCTAGCTGCTCGTATCCACACTCAAAAAACTAGAATTTGGTGAAAACTTCGTCAATTTTTGACAGATTTTTACATTCCAATATACCAAATTCATCGTCTCGACGAGAGCTAACCGATGGTGCGATTAAAAGCCAATAGCTCAAACTATTTTCAAACTATATCTTTAAAACTGGAAAAACTACGACCAGCATAGCAGCATCTCCTGGAACTCGGATTTGCTTTTGAACTTTTTATTATCTTTGCAAATTACAAAGAAACTTTTAAACAAACTACGTTCACCAAATACTCCAGCTTGGCTTGATACTTGACTCTTCTGTTGCACACTCGACGTGGCCCGGCTCGAATTAAGATTATTCTCGTAGCACAGGGTCCCCAAACTTTTCAAACTGAGGGCCAAATAGCAGAGTTGCTTAGCTTTCGTGGGCCCTAGTGAATTCAGTAGTGTCCCCCCCCCCCCTTGCCCCAATACCAAACACTGTTCATGTTGTGTTTTGGTTAAATAAGATGACAGTATTTTTCATCCCCACTCCCCAAACTTAGTTTATCGTCACTAAGCTCCCATTCCCAGGCACCATTGTTAGAATTTGTAGGCATACTTCTCACTTGGCATTATACCGTATGGATGTTAAGATTTAACAGTGAAAACTGCAATGCGAAGTAGTGCATGCCCTGATGCTTATCAGCCATTCCTGAACAAAGTCAAGATATTCCTAGTTTCGAAAAAGTAACCTTCGCTTCACTCAGTGAAAGGGAATAACTTCAAAAGGATAAACAACTGAAAAGTCGCATTTCATGAAAATAAAGCACGGGCTAGATAAATGTGCTTCGCGGGCCGCATTTGGGCCCCAGGCCGTAGTTTGGAGACCCCTGTCTCAGCACGCTCCTAGCTACGAGACTAACCGACAGTGTACCTTGTCAAAATTACATAACTTTATGACACTGCACATCACTGTTTAGTTCTCTCTTAGTTGGGCATGCGGACGAGTTTGCAGAGATCTGTGGTTCAAGCACCGAGAGTTAAGAATGAGCTATGACAGGGCATGGACGAAGTTCAAGTACACTGCCATAAATCAAGTAAAAAGAAGACCTTTTAGCGCGAGATCCTGTCATTCCCTACACCCACCATTTTGACACCAATGAAAGTTTCTGGCCAACAACACGTCTATCCAGAAAACTTTTCAAGTCTGCAATCCATAACTTAATTTAGGCCAAGCCCTTGACAACATCAGGAAATTCTGTAGTTTCACAAAATCCACAATCGGCACTGTCAAACTAGCCTTTAAGCACATTTCCTACATTTTCCAAACCTAAGTTGCGATAATACCAGACTATGTTTAACAGTTCACGCGATCGTATTGCCAAAGTTTTTCAAATCACTTTTTGGTTCAGAAATACTAAGGAAAGTCATGGGTTGAACATTTTGTTCAGGCACCAGCTTTATAGAGGGTCTGCCTTAATAAATGATCTCACCCTGAAACATCTTCTGCTTCCTTGACTTATAATAATGAATTACTTGGGCTTTGTCCATGCCCGGCTCATTCTTGACTCTCAGTGCTTGAACCGCCAACCTCTACTAGCCATTCCGCAAGCCAAGCTGAGAAAGTGCTCAAATTGTGACACACATCATCAAATTTATTGTTGTGAATAATTTATGGACAGAAGTATTTTACAAAACGAAAACGTCGTCACATTCCGTACTGTTAGCGTACACCCAATGGCCACTTTTAACTTTATAACAAAACATACATTTTTACTCACACAATCAGCACGTGTGAATCAGACTATCATTTCTCGTCGTGTTAAAATTCAATTTAGCTTTCTTACCTGTATCAATTTCTCAGAATTTGCAGTTACAGGCAGATCGCTAAACATTTTATTCGCTAGTTCCGTAAAATTGTAGTCCTCGTCCTCATCATCTGAAATAACAAAATTTAAATTAAGTCTAAATTTTTAGGGACCTCGTTTCACTGCCCTAGTGACCAGTGAGCTTCTGCTTTTGATGCACTCCCAGCTGTAGCCATGGCGCCACAGTGTCCAGCGAGCAGGAGGCGTAAGGTAAAACCTGGCGAAATCTATTGCAATGTAACGTGAAGTGAAAACTCAGTGCTGTATTCTGCATCTTGCCAAACGCTGCTATATACTAAGCTAGACTGAAATTTCTACTGGTGCCGATTAAAGCGTTCAAACAATGAGACTTCAAATGCCACTGGGAAAAGCGTTCGTGCACCAACAATCGTAATTGTATTTTCATCGAAAGAAAGGACTACCCTCATTCAACCAAGATGTCATGAATATGTAATCACAATGAACGTTACCATGGCTGATCGCCATCTTGCAGAACTTGGTGCAAGTTGGTAAAATTTGCTGAACAACTTTGCGGTACTCGGCTCGCAGTGCACTTTTCTGTTCCTATCCATCCTTGGTGCAACAAACTGAATTTGTTGTAAACAAGTAATTGATAATTTAAGATATGTCATCCAACTGGCTTGAATTTAATTCAGTTGTTTCTCCAAACCTGTGAACAGGTGGCTGCTCAACTGGAATTATGTTTTAACCCTTTTTGTATTGTGTTTATACCAAAAGATCCTGGGTGGAAGAACTTTTTCCCCCTCTGATATCTTCATTGCTGGGAAGGTTATGAAGCTTGTACAGAATGCAAGAGATCTGGCACGCATCAGCAGCAATAGACTTGTATGATGATGCGGACCGCGTCGGCATAGTCGCACACTGTGCACTGCAAGAAACACGTCCTTAAGCAAAGTTCGGCACATGTGACAAATTTGTGAATAACTGTCTGCTGAAAGCCGCCTGCACCAGCAGCTTGTGGATTGACTACGATAAAACTAGTATTAGCAAGCTTTGGTTTGTTATTAAAGTGAGTCTGCATTAATAAATTAAGAGTATGTTAGCCAAGATGTTAGTTTCATGTAAATGAGTACTGTTTGCTAAATCAAAGGTCCACATTCAAGAATGTTTTAAAGCATTAGATTACTTTTCCTGGTCTTTGTGCTTTGGTCTTTTCCTTAGCACTTTGTGGTCATTTCTTATTCGTGTCACTGCTAGTTATTGCGGTTGAGGAAACTAGCGCAAATTTCTTGCTAACTTATAAAAAAAAAATGAAGTAAAAAAGATAATTATACAAATATAAATTGCTTCAACTTTCAATAAGTTTCGTAAAGTTAAACATATGTCATTTATATAATAAAACTTTAGCTTTGTTTCTTTGAATTCAGTATTTTTTCATTGAAGTCTTATTCATACCATATAGCATAACAATGGACAATAGCAAAATGAAAGTGGGAGACCGGAAAAAGACGATAACATTGTAAAACAAAAAATTTTGAATTTTAACCACCTGAACTATATAGTATAAAGTTTAACGTTATGTAATCAACCATCAGCAATATATCTGTAATCGGGCGATGTTTTTTTTCTCCCATAGCTTGGCATCGGCCCGTCGGCAAAATACAGCCATTGGACGAACACTAACTGAGAGGAGCGAAATCGGGTGATAAAGTATCTTCCAGACTTATCACCTGTGAACTACTGACAGGGCTTAGTCTTTGGCATCGCAGACCAACTCTCTAATTACGTTACTCAATAGCCAACTTATACTGTACTTGTCTTTCACTGCAGATTTGATGTATTAGATGTCAACAACTGTCAGCGGTTATGATATCTATGGCTGCGGACTGAGCCTCTGGGGATAATTTGTTATGATTTCACACAAGATTATAATTTCATATTTGACTGGCTGCTCATCATGGACTGGTGCAGACCACACTTTAAGTACCGCTGACCTAGATAACAGTATCATACCAAAATAACTGGAAGTTCCACGGTTGTTTTATGAGGGCATCCTTTTTAAATACTGATCAAACAAAGTATTCATTACGGACAGTGGTTTTAGCCAGAAAGACGCACACTTTGCCATGTCTTTCGTGTCTGAATCTGGTACATCACAGGTTAAGTGCACACATTGTTGCTGCCTTTAGTTACGTGCAGCACCTAAAAGCTTCCTCAGGTTTGTCCTTACCTAACTAGAACCACACTCAAATATCACACACGCAGGCTTTACTAATGCGAGTTGGCTCTTAGGAGCTGCTGTAGCTATTGCTGAAACAGTTGTATACACACCTCAAATACGTAGGAATCTTCCCACATCTAATATACATGCACACCAGGTAGGAAAACATTATTTAAGATGAAATAAAGTTTACACCTTACCCGATTCATCATATAAATCTTCCAATTCGCAGAAGTTTGAAATGGCGGCAAGTTCATCCTCTACTGTTAGTAGGATATCGTCTTTTAATGTTGATGTCAGTGATGGCAACCTAGCTTCACTTTGTTTTGATAACATCTCTAATGCTTCCAAGTGAATCAATCCTAAATTTAAATAAAACCAGTAATTTAACTGAACAGGAATTACATTTCAAATTCCAAGTAGCACCGTTTAAGAAAATCTTTAAATGGTCTTTACTCTAACTATTGTCTAGTGAATAAAATGTTGAAAAAAAAACCACTCAAAATGAACTGGAACAGTCAATGTAGGAGCATACAACTTAAAGCCAAATGGGAATTATTGGCCGACATTTGATACAAGACTTTCTGCATTGTATACTTTTTAATCTCAAGCTGGTTCAGTACAACAAAAAAAAATCCTTAAAATAGACAAAGCAATAAGCCTGCTCACAACGCCAAACATTTCACACAAGCAATTCGTCCTTGCCAGCAGAGGCTGAGTGGCACGGGTCGCTAGGAGTTTGGGAGATGGGGGGGGGTTGTCCTCCCTCCATTCGCCTGAAACCCTTCCAGCCCTACAAAATAAGGCTGGCGGGACCAGTAACAGTGAACTTTTATCTTTTCCAGAATCATATCAGACCCATAGGTGTCGTCGAATAGGTTTGGATTTGGAGGATTGGATTTGAAAAACAACCACCAATACAGCTGCGGCACTGATAATGTGATTTGCAGGCATTTGAATATTACAGCAAGTTAGATTTAAAAAAAAAATCCTTAAGTATGCCAATGAATTGCTAAAACAACGCCAAATTGAACGCCAAATCAGGGAAACAAACCTTGAAAGTCATCAAATAGTTTAGTGTAATGAATTTTTGGCTCCTCTAATTCTGAAACATTTTGATTGTCTTCATCCTCTGCTTTTAGTTGGGCTTCTCTCAATGCCTGTCGGGAAAAAATGCAGCAATCTGTACGATCCAGTTAAGTGGCCTTATGACTGCCTTGTTAAACAAATTACAATCTTACCTCAGATAAATTGGGTTTCGAACCTTGAAAGAGGCCTCTTTTCTTTTTCAGTCCTGGGTCGTTTTCTTGAAGCACATCCATAGTTTTCTTCCCCAGAAACTCGAGTGTATCCAAACCGCCGGTTAAAACTGCTGAACTCTATCAAAAACATTTTTTTCTTTACAATTTTTGTAGAAAGTAACAGCAAATCGTCACTCATCTTATACTACTGCGACCTTAAATAAAACAAGCAAAATAGGTATTTACAGTATTAAAATGAGTACAGTTAAACCTCGCTATAAAAAATACCTCCTAAAACAATACACCTGTTTTAAAAATGCTATTTTACATGCTATTCAAGCAACAATGCATGCAAAAGTGATTGTTGATAGCAATAAACCTGATACAGCATTCTACTTCCAAGGTCCCTTGGACATCGTTGTAAAGAAAGAGGTTTCACTGCATATAATTTACCTCACACCATACTGTGCAAGAGAAACTACTTAAAAATAATCAAAAAAAATAAACCTATCAAGTGCACCAGATTGCACAACATACAAATTTCTCCTGGAATGAATAATAAAAGGCTGCACTGAGCAAGCCTGCCGAACTGATTAGTGCTGCAAGTGGCAATTTACTATAAATTTAGCCCTTGTAACCATCAACGGGGTATTGTGCAACTGAAGATTTAGCCCGAGTGGTACAACTGATTCAAATCGGCAAACTGGCTTAGGAACTAATCATGGGCAGGATCCTTTTTTTTTTTCCAATGACTACTCAACTAGAGTAAATATGTTTACCAACGCCTTTATTAGCCGTATCTCAATTCAATCAAGAACGCTTCCATCCATAGACAGTGGAAAGGGAACAAATACCCACGCTTAATAATGAACAGAATAAACACATATTTAGTTACCAGTGCATAATTATTCTTAACCGTCTCTTAAATCTCAACACGTCACAAACTGTTCGTCCCTAACTTGTGTGGTTCTCAAGATATTGTTATTTGAGTGTAATTTTGTACTGCTACGCTCCATTTTTGTGAGTAGGTCTAAAATTCAAGTCGTTAATTGTTAATTTTCATTCGCCAGATGGTGAATGGCAAGACATTGGAGAGGGTTATTTTAACAACAAAACTTGTATCAAAAGAACTGAATTTTATGTTCTAATAAATACTTACCGTTTTTTCAAGCACCCCCGACACATTTGTTATCAGCCCCATAAATGAAGGTTGGCTTTCTTCGCTAGGGACCTTCCCTGATGAAAAAATAAATACTGTAATGCATTGTTTCCGAGTTAACGTGTAATCAAAATGTGTCGCAAGTTCGTTCCTTTGATGCGAAATTCATTGTTATAATTTTTTTTGCACGGTTAATTAGGCTGAACAGACGGTTTGTTAATTTTCAACAAACTACCACTTATCATTGTCTAACACTTTTGAAAATTTGAAAAAATCTGACACTTTTGAAAAAAAAGACGTGCTCTTAGACTATTTTACAAAATGTGCATCAAAGATAAGCGATGGTTCTATTGAAAATTAACAGTCATTTCCACCTCTAACAGCACAATAAAATTTTAACAATGACTAATCCAACTCAATACCTGAGGGAAGACATTACCTTCAGTTTGATTATCATCACTGGAGACAGCATGTTTAAGTCGTTCTGCCTCTTCCCTGGCAAACTGTTCGGGCGAAGGTGCTCCAAAAGTTGATTCAACACCTTCCAGGACAGTTGTTAACCCTTCCCCTAGAAAAGTGCAAGGAAATGAAACTTGTTTGTTAACTACTGGTACTTGTAATCTTTAACATTGTACGCAATACAGTACGCTAACAGGAATGAAAATATGCACTTCTGAGTATCGATGTGCTAAAAAGTACTAAGGCTGTACCGAACCGAACAAACCGAACTGAACATGGCCGAACAAAGGGTGTTTGGTTTGGTGTTCGGCTTTTAAACGGAAAATACTTCCACTTCTAGTTTTGACAGAAGTTGATGTTTGAGTACACTATTTTGAAGGGTTTCTCGCCAGCTTTCTCATGGTCTAAACTACAAGTCCCTAGCCTATACCACGAGCCACGGCTGTTTGCCGTGACGTCATCATGAGTCAGCCACTGACAAACGAGCATAGAAGATCTTTGGCCTTGTTAGTGGACTAGCCCAGTCACGTGATGCGTGCGTCACGACAAACAGCCATGGCGCATGGTTAAGCTTTAACCGTTCGGAAGTTACAATGAAAATGAAAGATACAGGAGATTTCTTTGTGCACTTACAAGTCCATGTGATATTATATGGGCAATACTATCGAAATGGTGAACCGGTGCCTTTAAGCGCCACCTAAACCAACAAATAATTGCACAACTAACTGCAGACTAAAACTTACCTACTTGGCTAGTAAAGGTGGACACTGACGAAGTAGCAGTTGACAAAACTGACATACCCCAACTGCCCCAGCCCCAACCTGATGACTGGAAATAAATAAAATACATTACTACGGTACGGATAAAATAGCCTAGCTAATTACTACAACCACATCATGATCTAATTTACATCCTTGTTTGAAGAATAAAGACTTGAGCAACAACAGTATATTTTGTTAAGTTAACAATATATTTTGTTATATTTTGTTAACCCAAACACGGACAAACACAAGGAGTTTGGTATGCAGTCGATATTTCATTAACCTTTTACTATGTTGTCATGAAAAATGTGAAAAAAAAAGGTCTGGGGAGCGGATTTCTTAATTCTACACAGAATTACAAAACTTGTCCGAACGACCAATGAACATTTGAACTGATGAGGTGTTGAATTTTCTTTTAAGCTTGACTGGATTGCTACACTTACGTTTGATTTAGCTCAGTTGGACAAAAAGGATCAAGTCCATAATCCATTTGGTTCAGCCCCAATATAACCTAGGTGTTCGGTTCGAATTATGTTTTTCTCAATTATGTGGATCAAAGTTACTAAAATTATAGTTTTGGAATAAAAAATTTAATGAGAGATTACATTTTCCAAATTAATAGTTTAATGTGAGCAACAGGCAGGGTGTCTGGCCAAAGCAACTTACACATTTTCATGACTTTTCCACGTTTTCTAGGTCAATTTTCATTTTTTCCAGTTATTGCGACATTTTTCTACACCAATTTTGACATTTTGTTTCAGATAGGCAGGCCTAGACCAAAGATACCACCACGCACAATGAACATTATCAGACCTTAATTTTTTTTTTCGCGCGTTGTCAAACCTCGCCACCAAGTTCCTTTATTTTGTCTTATAGTTCTGCTATTTTGTTTAATGTATCTACTTGCAACTTCAATTTCTTTACTTTTAAGTTTTAACTGTTTAAATTTTACAGCTTTTCTTTTTCTAGCATTAATAATGCCAGAGTTTTCGACAACTACTGTAAACTCAGGCATTCATACGCTACAGAATTGCTACTTGCTCTACCTACAGAAAGGGCTCTACGCGGGGAACTGACAAGCATTTACCGTGGCGCCATAAAGACGGTGCAGTACCTTCCACGGCGGTCTCACAACCACCAGGCAAGGAGAGATGGTGGAATGCTAACGTTTGAGCTTGCCAGGCTGCTGCCTCAGGCCACACTGTCGTAATCCATTCTCGTGTCCGGTAACACTCTTGTTGTTGCTGCCAGAGGTGGCATGGACTTTTGGGGTTATGGTCTGGGAGGAGCAGTGGCCCAAGGCTTGATGTGCATTGGCAGCTGATGAGAGATCGGGACGGACCAGGACATGAAATCCCCGAGACTATGAGCCCATGATAACATCCAGGGCATGACAGTTCTCCAGGACACAGATGAAGATACAGAATAATGCATCTTTTTTCTGCTGATTTTCGGGTACATGTTGCCAGTGTCATACATTTTTGTCATTCTACTACTGCTATAATAGAGAGAGTGTTCTCCCTATTGTACCTTGTGTACAGTCAAAGCAAAATAAATAAATATTCAAGTTAGGGTTGTAAAAATCCGATTAATTGGCTAAACGTTTACCGTCAGGTTAAAAACGCGATTAATGATTAATCCCCCCTTGCCCCCTTAGAAAAAAAAGTTTTGTTTTTTTAAGTTTAACTCTTACCCATTGCATTCAAGGGTCACAAGTGAACCAGTCAGAGATAACGATACTGAAGGAGTTTCGAAACGGATGGTGAAAATGGAGAAGTTTAGGCGAGGAATAAAGGTAGTCACGTAGAAGTTCATAATGTCATTCATTGCAGGCAAGGAAACGGGAATTCCTAGCCTTCGAATACTACCAAAAAAAGCAGATTTTACTGGAACTTGGATGTCATGTATTAAATTTAGTTGTACCAGTTTATAACCTGCTGTAGCTTGGAAAATTCAAGTTCAACTTTGCTTTGGGTAAAGAGAAAGTTGTTTTTACATAGTATGCTCCTAATGCTGAACATCTGTACTGGTATCTTAATGAAAGTGGCCTAACTCGGTGTCAGCTCTTTATCAAACCACTCAAGAAATGAAACGTTTCAAAATATGAATTTTCATAACATTCGACATTTGTTTAGGCCTATTTCCTATTTTAATCTTTTATTCACCATCACCAATATTCCAGAACTTTTGGCTAAACTGCCATATCGGTTTTTACTGTAAGTTACCGGACTTTTCCAGGATTTCCAGGTCGCCAGACACCCTGAACAGGGCAGCACCAATACTAATAGCCTACCAGTATCGGTATCGGCTAGTAGTACTGGTAACAACTTCATTCTTTCGTTAGTTTCGTCAAAAATTACAGACTTTGACATACAACATTTTTAATCATTTTTCTGTCCGAACTGAAGTCGTTCTCGATTTATTACAAAAACCAAATTAAAAAAAAAAAAAAAAAAAAGACTTCAGAAAGTTCAGAGTAAGAAATTTACTAAGCCACAAAACTGAAAATTTGTCCTAAATCAAGCTGGTAAATCCAAAATTCGCATAGTTCTAATTTTTTTTACCAAAAAAAATTACGTATTGGTGTAGGACAGCAACAGCTTTGTCCAGCAAATTTTCTATAACATGCCGGTATCTTCTTCGAGCCTCAAGGATACAACACGGACTTTCCCCACATCTTTCACTGTTGTTCAACTAACAATGCATTTGAATCTACATCGAATTGGAGTGAATGTTGTAGAAAGTCCAAGCTACATCCTTGAAGCCCGAAGAAGACAGCCTAACAGTAAGTTATTGAAAATTCGCTAGACAGCTGTTGTCTTGATTGTGAAAGTGAGCGGCAATTTCTTTCGGAATTTTTTTCCAAATTTGGTTGAGAGAGGACTCCCTGTACTTGACCAGTATCGGACCGGATATGTTGTGGCTCACTCACGTTCTCTGGACATGTTTGTCAGTTGGTTATTCTCGTGCATCTTGCCTTACCTGGATATGGTTAGCTACAACATACTTAGCCAAATTACACTGGTAAAATGGAAAATTTTATCTTCATTCCGAAGGTTTTGTAATGTTGATGCCCAAAATGATAAATGTGAGTTTCAGTGTAAAATTAGTGTCCTACACAAGATTAACATCACCCGGTTGACACTTACTTGCTGGCTGTTATTATTGTCTGACATTGACATTTTATCCAGGACGGATGTAAATTCTAAATTCTCACTTTCCGCACTTTGCCTACTTCTAGTTCTCCAATCACCTTCAGCCAATGGTTTACTAGATTCATTTGAGGTGGTAGTCATCGTTTCCTTAGCAATACTTGCATCAGTAGCAGTAGTAGCCACTTTT
This sequence comes from Lithobius niger, assembly GCA_023313725.1. NCBI lineage: Eukaryota > Metazoa > Arthropoda > Chilopoda > Lithobiomorpha > Lithobiidae > Lithobius > Lithobius niger. The sequence continues at coordinate 23,352 of JAHWFP010015957.1, read as the reverse complement.
TTTCTAACATTCATTTCAGAGTCATCACTGCAGGCAACATCAGTCGCTTCATCGTTTTGCACTAGATGTTGTTCAACACTGTCACCGTCTAAGGTTAACGAATCCAAGTTTCCACTACTTTTTTTGTTCACTACAACCTTACTATCACTTGAATCAGTACTGCTCCCAAGAATTTTCTCCGGTTGACATTCTTTAGTGGTTTTAGTATGGTCACCGTCAATGGTACAAACACTTTGACCATCTCCTGCACCTTTTTCATCAGACGTGCTCTCAGACACCCGTTCTTCATCTTGCTTCACTTCGTCTTCGTGGTGCTTTTCTTTAACCTTTGATGAGTTAACCTCGGCTCCATCAGTGGGTACGCTCTCAAAAACCTTTACTTCAGCTTCCTTGGTTGGGGGATTTGTTTCTTTGGCCTTTAAAGAGTCTACCGAAATTTCATCAGCTCCTTTTTCAATGGATGTGGTCTGAGAAACTGGTACTTCTGCTTCCTTTGTTTGTTGATGCTTTTCTTTGACTCTTGGTAAGTTTCCCTCTCCCTCATCAGCACTTTCAAAGTCGACGTCGCTGTCAGAATCACTCATATTGCCTGTAAACAAAAACATTTACCGGTACTCAGTTTTCAGTTGTCAAATATGGTACACAATCAGCAGACTAAAAAGGATTCGTCGGTATATTCCTAAAAATGACTTTGATAATTTTAACATTCTAACGTTGATGCTCTGAAGACCAATATAGTCAAAATAAACATAACCGATGCATATAAACTTGCACTATCACACTAGTAAGTCGAGCTGGGACACGATCCTAGCCAAGAGCAACAATTTTGCTAGGTAGGCTACTTTCAATCGAAAATTCCTAGGATCCTTTACGGACACAATCGACATGAGCACGAGGCATCACAGGGGCCTTTTTTTTCTCGATAAAGCCATTGGCAGCTAAAGACAGACGCAGCTCTAGCGCACAGGATAGCCTAGCAATGCTACCCATCTGGCCACCTTGTCCCACATCACACCACTACTTTGTAACATACCCTATTAAACGATAATCATTATAATGTTGTCTATAATGTATAAAACGACGAAGGGGCATCCGTCCACTCCCTTGTATATCAACACCACCCCACCACCAAAATGTTCCTAATATTCCTATACTGATAAAAATCGTTCTTTTGTCGAAGCTGTGTCCTATGGGCGTGGAGAAGTCACTAAGGGATCAATAATTTCCCCCAGCAAAAAACGGCACTGTGTGCCACAGAATTAGTCTTGGTTGGTGGCGGTGGTCGCCTGTGGGACACGAGATCATTGGATTTGGTTTTAACTTTTAACCTTACAGAAAATATTTTAGATAACCTCTATCAAGTAGCGTACCCAAGTTCATAAGATCACGCCACAGACCCTTATGACTCAAACCGTCCATCCCTCTCCCTCACGATAACCTCTATCAAGTAGCGTACCTAAGTTCATAAGATCACGCCACAGACCCTTATGACTCAAACCGTCCATCCCTCTCCCTCCCAACCCTCCAGTTTTTGGGGAGTTGGAACTTTCAATACAAAAATTTAACCCGACTTTTTCTGAAATATGCAAGTGCATCTTCAATATAGAATAGCCCATAGGTTAGCAAAAACAATTACAACCACATACGCTTTACCGTGGATTGCTGTAATTTCATCATATGTAGGTGATCCAATCGAATTAAAATCTACTTAATGAGGAAAATTTACGAAAAAGGAAGACGTCGTCATCATTTCAGGAGTTCAATGACAGCGCCACACTAAAAGTCACCACAGATCATCACAAAACCTTCCATCACAACGGAAAAAAACCACCAACCACACCAGAAACATTCATTGAGTAACGATAGAGACGCAATATTAAAGCCAATGTCCTAATTTCCTTACCCAATAAATCATAAGTACGTCAACTCAAGAATCAATCACCTCCATCCATATGTTGGAATCTCAAATGTTTACATTCAGTAAACGCCACCTGTGATTGCGAACCAATCAAAGTTTGTTCAAGGCCAATTGAGACATACACTGCGTGTCCGAAGCTCCAAGTTCCTAGGAGACACCCGTCCTTCTTCGACTGTCAGTACCTTCCTAAAGCACCGAACAGAGCGAACAGAACGCACCACTGTTACAGACAGTTTGGCTCCAAACTTGACGTCGCGCGTGCGCAGTGATATTACGTCAGCCATTCAGTACCTTCCTAAACTACAATACAGCTCAACGAGCTCAGCAGCTTATTGATACGTCATACCTTCACCGCGACCAGACCTAGCTAATGGATTTGACCAGGATTGGCTAATAGATGTGACCAGGCAAGAGCAATGCCAAATTGCGAACCATCTGAGGGAGGTGGTTTGCTGGGATGGAGGTTTGAGCATGCGCGAGCTAACAGTTTTGACGAAACGGATTCGTCGCTGACGATGTTGACGTCAATCAAGTCGCATCAACACGGATATTAGCAGGGAATGTGCCAAACTGTCACCAATAGTGGTGCGTTTGGTTCGCTCTGTTAGGTTGTTTAGGAAGGTACCGTGTCACCTTACACTACACACACATGACTGAGTCGTTCCAATATAACAATATAATATATCTAACTCTATGAGTCGTTCTGGTTACCGTACCCCGTTATACGCACATGGGGATCGTTACAAAATACGAGTGTATGTTTACTGTAATAGAAAGCTGGTTGTAAGGATGGGTGTACTCTTCACCAGAGACGACTATCACTACCACAATGGGTCATGACCGTATGCGCGAACCAAAGGCGTGAACGTGCGGGCAGAAAACATGGCGCACAGCGACACTGTGCGAAAGAGCAAAAGGATTTTTACTCCTTCTGCTGTGTTGCTGTGCGTTTAGTTTGTCTGGTGTAATGGCATCCAAAGAAGCCTCTCACGTTCGCGCATATTGTGAGAAGATCCTGAGGACGATTCATCTTAGAAGTCAATTTTTTGGGGCTAAGGTTAAGGGCTTCGTCAGGCAGATGGCCGGAAGCCGTTAACGCTCGATACAAAACTCTTTGAACCTAGCTTTAAACTCGCTTTGAACCCGTTTGATCCCGGTATGCAAATAATTTTTTGTTGTTTGCATTGACATTACAGATCAAAAGTACAGATCTCGGGCGTCAACCGGATCACGTGTTTAGCCGGCCAGGTTTTGGTTGTGGCGTGGCCGGACAAGTTTTTGGTTGCTGGTTTCTGATGTTATCTGTTTAGCCGCAGCGAGCGCGGTAGAACGAGCGAAAAAACTTAATTTGCGAAAATAAGAAATAATTAAAAAATCATCATTTTTTTAGGATCTGCAATGTCGGTGTACAAATCTTACATGCCCCCGATTTTGAGAATTCTTTACTTCAATGCTGATTGAGATAACAACTCGCTCACTGCATTTGCTCTGGCATTTGCCAGGTTCCGTTGCTCGACCGATCACTTCAGTCCTTGTGGTCCAGCATGGCGCCTATTGCTAGCGAAAAAAACTTCAGACCTCGTGGCACATTTTTCTGCTCTTTTGATGGTTGTTCGGCAACATTTTCACGATTGGATCGTTTGGCACATCATGGAAGAATTCATACCGGAGAGGTTAGAGAGATCAGTATTAATCATGGTACTGTAATTCTGTAAGAACTGCGGTACAACAGACTTGTGCCAAAATCCATGTACAGAAGATTAGGTACACCGGCATGACACCGTCTCTTTGAAATGCGCTGTTGACTTTAATAATACGTAATTTCTAAAGCGTGTGTTATGGCGACTTCCATGTAGCTCCCTCCCAGCGCTAGTTCCACAGACGATCACCACCAATCAAGAGTTGTTAATTAAGGTTTATTTGGCTGCGTGTTTGGGGAATTATTGACCGTAATGACACCTGTTGCGGCCATACTCATAAGGCGCAGCCTTTGCAAGAAAGAGCGGTTTTTATTGAGGATAGGAACACTCGGTGGTGATCGTGTGTGTGGGAGTGGCTCCCGGCAAGTTAGGGCTGTTGCAGACGGACCACAAAACGCTTGATAAAAAAAAATGCGCCGCAAACGTGTCTGAATCGACGGTACCTTTTCACTCGGCGCGATTTGGCTCAGGAAGACCTACCGACAGACGCAGAAACACGCCACTGCGTGTAAAAGCACCAGTTAGATCCCATACACTTTACCCGATGTGCCACTGATTGCGATTGTGGCACGTTTTGTGGTCCGTCTGAAACCGCCCTTAATGTTTAGCCTACTTTGTAGGTTTGACACACTCCCAACCGAAGCCGTGGCGCCAGAAGGCGATAGGATGCTAAGTAACTAATATTCCAAGTGGAAATTTCTAGGATCATTCACATGCCACAATTGACCCGATCACGAAGCATCACAGGGGCCTTCTCTTCCCGAAAATGTCAGGGGTGGCTGAGGTCAGGCTCGAACCATGGGCCTGTTGCATGAGACAGTCATGCTAACCATTAGGCTATTAGTGTTCATTCCGATTAGTTATCATGTGGGATAATATACGCCAAGCTACACTATGCTGTTGTGTCATGTTCAAAACTTTTTTGTGTATCCTTTAACAATTAGACACGGGTGGGTATTGCAATTGGATGATGACGCTGTAGCGTGCGTCTTGATTAACATTATGAAATTGGGCTTCAGCATTTGCAGTGTTTTGCTTTTCAGAGAAAACTAATGCCCACTGAATAGGCTGTATGCTAAAAAACTGATGCCACTAGGCCGTATTCCCCCCTCCTAACAGCAAGTTAGTACTCACAATACGCAAAACCAAAATGTTTGTAACACTCAATTATAGGCGAATTTTTAGGTGGCCAATTTTCTGCCACCTTCTTCAGGTTAAGACCAGAGTTCTGCTCACAACAGCAACAAAAAACGTCAACGGAAAAAATAAATTTGAATTTTTCCGTTGACGTTTATTGTTGCTGTTGCGAGCAGAACTCTGGGCTTGGCCTGAAGAAGGTGGCAGAAAATTGGCCACCGAAAATTTGCCTGTAATTGACGGTTACAAACTTTTTGATTTTTTGTATCCTTATTGTGAGTATTTTCCCTAAAACCAAAGTAAAACGGCAGTTAAGTCGATCTATAAGAACAAATTAGTGTTTTTCTTCTTTAAAAAAAATCTTTCTTTTTTTGCAGCGGCCATTCATGTGTGTTTTGGATGACTGTAAGAAGTCGTACACGCGACGGGAACATCTGCGACGTCATGTAGCAGTGTACCACAAGTCTGAAACTACACCAGAGGCTGTCTTCCAGTAAGGACGCTAGCAAGCTATAGCTTGTGATATTTTTTTTTTAAGTTTTCAATTATGCATTTAACTCTGTAATGTTTCTTAATTAGGGTTTTAATAAATTAGGTCTAAAAATGAATGAACTGAGGTCTAGTAAATGTGCTTAAAAGATTGAGTCACTTTGTGGCGACTGGCAAGTACTGATCTTGAGCTGTACTGATGATATGAGCAATAATGTCAGCATTACCTCAGTTTTTTCAATCAACACGGTAGCAAAAACCATGCTGCAACGAGTTATAGTTTGGAGGGTCCCTTACTGGTTAATTGTAATAAATAGGTGACCCAGGTGGTGCCAGATACCTTGCCTTGTTAAAAATACCATAACGGCTTCTACTCTAAAAGTTCATCATTCTTGTTCAATAGATTGTTTTAAAAAGCACCTTGAAAAAAAGCACACATGAAAAAAGCACCTTGAAAAAATGAGAATAAAACGAGCGATGTAGCAGGAAGAAGTGACCAAGGCTGAAACAAACGCCAAAATAAAAGTCGGAATTATTATTAACAAATACTCAGCGAAAGCTAGAAGCTTCGAAAATGCTGTCAATTTGGTAAATTTACGTAGGTTGAAGTTCATATTACAGTCACTTGCGCAAAACCAAAATTCATCAAAAGTTCCGCTACTCAAAATACAGGGTGGTGCAAAGTCTGGAGAAGCCTACTGCCATTCCATATCTACAAAGAGGAGAACCACGAAAATACTTGTACTATGGGTCGGGGAACATGTAATGATACTAGTTTAAATGACCTTGGAATGGTCGTTCAAGGTCATCATGATGCTCAATTTTGAACTACACGTCGTAGAATAGTGGTGTAAATTGGAAAGTTGTACAGAACTGTAAGCCAATGCCAAAAAAAAATGAAAATAGAACCATTAGGGTAGGAATTATCTTTCAGACAAGTTAGTCGTAATAGCTTCACTGCATGTCTTCGTGAAGTCCAGTAGAAAAGGCGCCATACCAAACGAAATTATCGCAGCAGTACGGGATACAGATACAGGGTTTTTGGTCTTACCTATCCAGAAACGTGTGGCACGTTTTTCCAACATTGGAAAGTAGTTTCCTGAAGCATACATAAGTTCAGTTACATTGGGGAAGGTTCTGTAAATATTTCCTTGAGCGGGGAGGGGCAAGACAGATGAATGGCTTCAGGCAATTTTTTTTTTATTTAGAGCAAATGGAATTAGTTAAGTTGATTCTTTTTATTATCGGTCATGTCAAGCATATATTGGAGGAGGGAGAGTATTTGTTCAAATGAGTGTTGCATATTCACTTCCTTCCTGACATGCAATAAACCTTTCTAACCCCCCCCCCCCACCCCATGTGTAACTACGTATGCTTCAGTAAACCACTTTCCAAATTTGTGGAAAACGCACCACACTTTTCTGGATAGGTGAAAAAAAAAAACCTGTATCTGTATCCCGTACTGCTGCGATAATTTCGTTTAGTATGGTGCCTTCTCTGCAGGACATCATGAAGACATGCAGTGAAGCTATTACGACTAACTTGTCTGAAAGATAACTCGTACCCTAATGGTCCAATTTTCAGTCTGTTTTTTGCTTTGGCATTGGCTTATTGTTCTCTACAACTTACCAATTTACACCACTATTCTACGACGTGTAGTTCAAAATTGAGCATCGTGATGACCTTGAACGGCCATTTCAAGGTCATTTGAAACTAGCATCATTGCATGTCCACCGACCCATAGTATATGTATGTATATTTTCGTGGTTCTCCTCTTAGTAGATTTGGAACAGCAGTAGGCTTCTCTAGACTTGCACCATCCTGTGTAGATAGTCAAAAAAAGAGAGTAGAAAATTTGCAAGTTTGAGTAGTGGAACTGGGACGATTTTTGGTTTTGCGTAAGTGACTGCAGGGGTTGAATTTCCGAATTGTAATCCGGGTGCGTATTTGCACCCAAAATCTGTTACTGCAAAACGTCTTCGGAGTGTAAACCAAAGTGTAAACCAACACTGTGGTCTCTTATATTAAATAGTCGTTAAAAATTCTAACATTTAGCGTATGTAGGGTGGCCAACACCGTGCTTCACACTTTCAGTTTTGCTTCAAAAGAATGAAAACTACAGCTACTGAAACCCTTGCAACTGGCCTGTATTGCATGGCTACTTGTGTCAACTTCCGAAAAGCAACTGCGAAGGAGCTTGCCATTGTTTACCATGGAGCTGTCAAGAGAGTTCAGCACCTCGGCAAAGTCACAATCATCAAGCTTGCCGGGATGGCAAGATGTACACGCTTGACCTCGCGGTTTTTTTTAAGTAGGCTAACCTGCTATTCTTGCTTCTGGCAACAGGCTGGTGAAGGCGTGCATTTACGGCTGTCCCGAAGGTAGGGGCAGCGGACTTGGAGGCGCAGTTGCTAAGGTCTGCTTGCACGTGGTAGTTGGTTTGAGTTAAGGTCACCAACGAACCTGAGGTCTCTGCGCCAGTGTGCTCACGATCATGTTCAGGCGATCTGCTGCTCTAATTTCCTGGCCCTAGGGCTATGATTGTCCCTCACATGTTCCTCCTCATCCCTTATACTTTTTTAGTTTCTGTTGTCAGTTATGTTTTTTGTTTTTTTATTCTAAGATTGTACCTTGTGTCCGGTAATTACATAAATAAAATAAATAAATAACAAATCAATAAGATGTACTGTTTTCCTGCATTTTCTGTAAAACTGACTTAACTATTCAACTGAAAAACCTATACCTATAGTTTAACCAAATGTAGAAAAAATGGAGTTCTTCTTTGGAAGGAATGGTGTCACCGGAAATGTAATTCCAAGCTGTTTAAAATGCCGCAAACTGCAACCATTAGCGGTTCAAAAGTTATAAAAAATTTAACTTCGGCGTGCAAATTTAAAGTGCAATTTTTCTACCCCTGTGACTGTAATAAGCTTTTTGCCGGAAAACAAACAAAAAAATCAAGGCTTAAGCACAGTGCGATCAAGGCGGCTCTTGAAGGTATCCACCGTGTTGCATTTTGTAAAAATCCTTGCAGCAAGTCCATTCCAATTGTTGATGGAAGCCAAGCCACAGAAAAAAAAGTTTTTTTCTGACTTCTAAATGCACGGAGGGTTTTCCGTACATAAAAGTAACGAGCAAAAGACTGAAAGGAACTTTGGAAGGAATGACAACAACTTAAAAAGATACACAAATGTGTTGTTTTCCAAGCTTGAAGGTTAACTTTTTTTGCAGTGTTGGATTGTCGGGTCACACATTCATAATGAAATATCCTTGAAAAATTGTGGGCACAAACAACCCTGGGCACTGTATTATGTTATTACGAATACAGATATAACTGCTAAACCCTGGTATGCAGTGTGTGCGTGTGTGTTTGAATTTGTAACAAGAATGTCCAAATGCCCGTTGATAGGCACTGCTTTTTAAATCTTGACCTGTGTTACAGGTGCGACGAATGTAAAAAGATCTTCAAGACTAAAGACATCTTGAAGAAACATGTCCAGCGTTTTCATGAGGACACATCCTTAGTGGTAGGTCCATAAAAGATCTTAAATTAGACTGTGTACCGCATTGTGCTAACTTATTATTTATTTCTCTAGTGCGAGATATGTGAAAAACGTTTCCGAAAACATCGCAAATTGAAAGAACACATGTTTGAGCATACTGGCGTTAAACCATTTCCGTAAGTTTAGTATTCATCTTTTTTTTTTATGTTAGGCTGCGTATTGGTATTATGCAGGGTATTATAATAGATCACCACAAATAATGAAATTAGATAAGAAAGATTCTACAACCATTCTACAACCATTAGTGATTCAGGTTTTTACCACATTCACTTAATTTCATTATTTGTGGAGATGCACGTCGGGTTCACCTTATGGTAACCAACCATGCATTTTGTAAGAAAAAATAAATTATGAAGTTTGGATTTCCTTCCAGAATGAACATTTGTTGTCGTCTTAATGCAAGTGTCGGTATACGTGTTGCGTAAATTAAAGCAGCTACCCTCGGTCTGTGTGGCAAATCAGAGTCTTGTGATTGAGAATTTTCTCAATTGGCCAGTGAACCTCCTGTGTTCACGTTAATGTTGAACTTTCTTCTCTAATTCATAGTGTCGTCTGATCTGGCATGATTTATACAAGTTCCCAAGAACACGTTACGCTGTGAAAAAATGTGTTACCACGTATAAATGTAAGGCGAACATCTGGCAATAACCTGGTTACGTTAATAAAATGTAACTGAAGTGTGGTTAATGGGGTATGCGAGTAGGACAGATTTAATTTTGCTAGACTATGTTTAGAAAGGGTATACAGTGAAACCTCTTTATAACGATATTCAAGGGTCCTTGGAAAGTAGAATGTTATATCAGGTTTATTGTTATAAGCAATCACTTTGGCATGCATGGTTGCGTTAAGTGCGTCAAAAATAGCATTGTTATAAACAGGTTTATTGTTGTAAGAGGTATTGTTATAACGAGGTTTAACTGTACTAGTTTTAACGACTTAACTCATAAATGGTTCAGGTTACGGACTTTTAACTTAAGTCATGCAATTGGAAAGATCTACTCGACACAATCAATGTAGTAGAAGTCCATTTAGATACGTGCCGCTTGTCCACGTGAAATTTTTCCCTCACCACTTGATAAAATGATGCCCCAACCTAGTGTTGTAAAATTTATGTTTGTGCACCCTTTTTGATTTATCGAGTCAAAAATTTAGATTATGGGACAAAAAAAAACTTCCCATATTATCCAAATTTTATTAGGTGTCATTGGCTTTTGAGCATGAATGAATAAACCTGGAATGTGACACTGTGATAGCTCCAGTAAGGGCCATTCACATTTTATGCTGTCAATTTGAGAAAATATTGCAATATTATTCTTTCTAGCTTGTATGCCTAATGCCGTACACGCTTGTCATTTTCTTCATAGCTGTATACAGTTTTATTACTGTGAATTGTAATGAAATGTGTTTTGGGAAATTACAAACAAGTCCAAAATGGAAGGTTTGGAAAGATTGATGACAGAAAGTTCCATGTCATGAATTGTATTAAGACTACCGAGTTTCTATGGAAGTGAAACAAGGTTAACAACTTGGAAAAACAGAAATTGTTACTTGGCTTCCAAGTTGCTGTCTGTTAAAACAATGTAAGTTTTGTTTTGTAGATGCACACATGAGGATTGTGACAAAGAATTTGTTGTATGGGCCAATTTGAAGAGGCATCAGAAAATTCATGACGGTAAAGAGTAATTTTGATTGGGTTTGTAAAATCTTTAAATGTATGTTATGGAGCAAATCTAGCATTCAGTTTGATGTATGGTTTGGACGAAGATGGTATACATTTTTATAGAAAAATCATTTTAACACTACTTAGTTTCTATACAATTGAAGCAAGGTTTGCAACTTAACAAAGATGCCATTACTTCTTTCCCCAGGTTATTCCTGTGACCACAAAGATGGATGCTCGGAGGTGTTTCCGACTTGGTCATTGTTACGCAAGCATAAAACAGAAAAGCATGCACCAGGTACGTCCACTACTAAGACTGCACCGATACCAACTATACCAATCTGATACCGATACCGAACCAATTTAAAAAATATTTGCCGATACCGGTACCCAGAATTGTATCCCCACTTTTTCATCGACGGTGTAGTTTTCTGCAAAAGTCCAATAATTATTAAACTAACCAATTTTTTATATAGTAACCCACAGTTAAAACAGCTACGAAGATTTTCGATGATTTCCGGAGCAAAACGCCGTAAACCGCATGTCGTTATCTTGAACGGTTCTAGAGTTATCGATATTTCTACGAAACTTACCGACGCTGATCCGATAACAATACCAAACCATCACTAACCGATCTCGTCTGGTATCGGTGCAGCCTTATCCATTACACATGCAAAACTTCTACAAGTCTTCAAAATCCTACGAATAGTGAATTTTACAGTTCCGTGTACATCACAGTGATGAGATTGAGGTGCACGTTACTCAATTAGAGGTTATTGGCAAGGGTTTGGTAGGGGATTTGAAAGTTTAGGGTGTTTGAACGTTTTTTCTTTACAAGCTAGCGAGTATAGCAGTACAGTAGTGTGTTGGCACTCTACTAGATGGCGCTGAATGTAATCAGCCCTATATTTGAGTAATTAGGTCTATTATTTGTGTTGAATATTTACTAGGCAATCTTTAGGTAACTTGTAAGGCCAAACCGAGCCCAGCATGGCAAGTAATGTTTTCCTAGGAGTGATCGTATGATAAAAAAATCTGTGCCAAGTGGCATTTCTGTGGCTCTCTATTTGATTGTTTGCCT
>JAHWFP010015952.1:0-10071 GCA_023313725.1 Lithobius niger | reverse complement strand
TTATAACTTAGTTAAAACTATAACCCCTTTAAGAAATTTTAAGTTGCTAACCATCGCCAAAATGTTTGACTTTTATACGGAAACAAATTTTCCACTATACTGATTCCTTTCCCAAAGTTAGTAAAGGAAGCTTTCGTTAAACATATTCCAATTAATACATTAATTAATGATGTTTATTCTTTGAGGGTATCAGGTTAATTTCGACGTTTATCATTAGATTGTGTAGAGCCTTAAAAATCTTCCTCTGTTGCATTTACAGAGTCAACTACTTTGTGAGCCTTCTTTGTAATGCACAGTATTTCAAAAAAATGAACTATTCATGGACTTCATGTTTGTGCTCGGTTTTCACATTCATTGGCAATATTTAAAAAATACGATGCAGATTTTTTTATTTAAATCAAGTTGCATATGCAGTAGTTTCTTTTTTGTCTAATTTATTACCTTTTTAAAATCTTAGGTTGAATCAGGTGAATATCAAATTCGTGTTTAATTTGGTTGTGTATCAGGCTCTACAAATATAGGCGGTTGAACCCACCATTAATGGTGTGGTAACTAACTGAAAAGAGATTTAGGAATCGTGCAGCTAGGGTACAAAATCAGTTCGGCCTTCTAAACCCAATGGTATGCTTATAATGCATCAGTAAGTATGGTTTTGCAAAGTTGTTAGTTTAACAATATTGTGCCTCATAGATCACCTGTCGAACAATTTGGCATCAACTATAGAGGACAAAAACTTACATTACAAAATTGGTTTAGTTAACACAATAATATCTACATAGCAATGTAAACCCACTGTGATATATTTGAGCGTGTGCAAAATAGGCCATACGTGACCCATCCCCAGGCCCAGTAGAAAATCCTGGTCATTGCTGAGCTTGCATTGCAAACAGTACTTAGGTTTACTATTGTTTCTGTAAAGAAAGCCTAGAGAACATTTGAATCTAATCGTCAGCAGTTAGATGTTAAATATTCTATTAAGAATGGTTTTTACTATTCGTATAATTGGCCTTCCGTTTTGTGCACATTAAATTAAAATGCATATGGAGTCTGCATAAGGCTAACGAATGAAGAAGACACCGCTCTTTTATTATTAAGTATTTTCTCAAGTTGGACCAAATTGTGGTCCAATCCAACTTTTGTGGTCTCTTATTATTCTCCTCATGAATTATTTATGAATTATTTCTCATCATGAATCATGACCTGCATCAGAAACAAGCAAAATAGAAGTAAAAAACTGTGGCATTTATTTTATGCAATATAAAAAAACCATGGAAAATTATTATTATCTGAGTTCAAGTGTTGACTATTCTTTTTTCAGTGTCATTTACTATTTTTTCATGGTTTAATATTTGCACTTCCAATGCAATTTCTCTCTTGGGCGCTTGCATATCTCAAGATAAAAGAAGTTTGCTCTAAGCAAGGAATGTATGAAAGAAAACATGATGGAACAGTGGCCATTAGATAGTAATTATTAACAAAATGATGGAAGTTTTTAACCAGAGTTGAAAATTTATAATGGAGTTAACATGAACATAATTAAAAATGTTGGGAGAGTTACTGTGGACAACATTAATTACATTTTATGCAGAAAGCGGTTATCTTCCCCTCCGTTGATACCCTGCCCAAAGTTAATGAAAAAATGTAAGTTACAGATATCCTAAAAAATAAAAAAAATTCAAGTTGAATATTCTTTGTGGGCATCAGATTTCTTTTGAAGTTAAACAGAGTTAACACAATCATTTTTTATCAATTGATTGTGTAAGGTCCCTAAATACTTTCTTTTTTTTTCCTTTCAGTAAGACTACTCATATTTTGCCTTTTTTGAGCCTTCTTTGCAATGTTAAGAAATTAAGTCAAGAAATGAATGATTTACGTACTACATGATTTCGGTTGGTTCTCACCCATGTTTCAGATGATTAAAAAATATGAAGCAGATTACCTTTCTTTAAAATATAAATGATACTATTGCTGTGGTAGTTTGCTTTTTTGTCTTAAATTGGTACTTTTTTAATTCTTGGGTTGTAGTTGGATCAATACCGAGTTTGCATGTTTAGTTTGTGTATTTAGTTTGTTTGTTTATCTTAAAATGGTGTGGTTACTAAGAAGAAATATAGGAATCGGTGAATTTGGGTTAAAAATCAGTTGTGTCATAGAAACCTAGTAGCATAGCCAAAATGTATCAATAAGTATTGTTTTGTAATGGTTTTAGTTAAGTGCTGTTTTATTCCAAGATCATCCAGCAGACAGTTTGTCGTTATGGCTAACTGATCAGAATAGAGCTTACAATATTCATTTAGCAAAAAGACATTTGCACAGCATTGTGAGTCCACGACAAATCTTCGATGTCGTGCAAAAAAACACACTTTTATCCACCCTGTTCCATGGTAGTAAAACCGCATCAACGATGAGAATTGGAAATAATGAGCAGGTTTGCATTTGTATCAGTAAACATAGCCGGCAGAGTATTTGGATCTGATCTTCAGTACATGGAAGAGAAGTTGTGTTAAGAGTAGTACTTACTACTAAAACCTATTCCTATTCGCATTTAAGAAAATAGGCCAGTTGTTCTTTCAACCCCGCTAATTAAATTAAAAATCTACAAAGGGCACACGCACCGTAATGAAGAAAGGTATCTTTTCTTTTATTAGTTAAGTATTTAGTCGAATTTGACAAAGTTATGACCAATTCCTCATAGTGACACCCCATTCCGCTATCAAATCGTTAATAACAAATTTATTTGAAAGTTGTTTTTTTTTCAATTGGAGTGGTGCAGTGTGCAGTATGGTCACAGTGCTTATTGCATTTATAGATGCGTTAGATATCAATCCTTTAGTTCTATATCCTTACCCTTCTCGGCATGAAATACAGGGTCCCATGTATCATCTGCATCTGTACAAAGGAATTAGAAATTAACGTTAAAAGAGCTTATTTGGTAATTATACTGAAGATGTAAGTAACTGAACGCAAATATCAACTCTAGGCTACTTTTTATCAGTAACATTCACTATTTTCTCGGGTGAATCCTCGGGTGATTTCTGGTCTAGTATGGAGCATAGGTGAGAAAGTGTGATGGAACTATTTTACGCCAATTAAAAACAAATTACACACTTAAAAGTTATAATTGAATTAAAACTTTAAAAGTTCATATATTTTTAAGAGTGTGCCAACGTTGAAATGTGAAACAGTTTATGCAGAAAATGGTTTTCTCTCCACCTACTGATACGTTTCCCAAAGATAATCAATACTATAAAAAAGTTATTATTCTTTATTGGAAACCGATTACTTTTGTTTTTAGGCATTGGATATATAATCCTTGGTTTATTTGTTGGTTGTGTAAAGGCCCTGAAAACGTCCCGTCTTTTTTGTTTTTATGAAGACTTGCCAAAAATCCTATCTTGAGTATTCTTTGCTATATACTGTAGGGAAGAATTGAATTATAGATTTTCATGATTTTGCACTTGTTTCGCTCTCTCATTAGTAATGTTTAAAAACAAGAAGCAGACTCCCAATTATTTTAGTGAAATGAAACTGCAGTCATTCTAATTTGTTCCTTTTTAAAATATCGTGTTGGATTCAACTAACTATCAAGTTTATGTTTTTTTTTTGTTTACCTGACTGTACAATATAAATGGTTGGAATGTACACCCATCAACAACGATATAGCGGTGTTAAAAAATGTTTCACCTCTGTAGTTCCAGCGCTAAAATTTGGGGCATTCAAGGTGTTTATTCGCCCCATGCTTGAGTATGCAGTATCCACCAGGTCGGGTTACCTGGCTTCTGAGAATTAAATCATATTGAAAGCCTTTTTAAATCGGGTCTTGAATTACTCGAATTATACAGGCTTAGGTTTAACCTTATATTGACGTATTGACGTCCAATACACAACACTGTGAAGACAGTAAAATTAATATCACAAAATCATGGGCCTGGCAGCTGTTTACCTACCACCCCAACTATAGCATGTTTAACATAAAAAATAAATTATTTTTCGTGCAGTTCTGGACTGTGCAAGTGATTCTAAGCAACTTTCCCTTTGACACCACCCATCTAACTCTGTTAGTAAAGATTTTACAGTTGCCTAGAAAAAAACGAATGACCCTGTTGGACTTGGTATACAAAAAAATATGAGACCACTATAACCACTTTATAAAATTTAAATAAGTGACCATCGCCAAAATGTGTGACATTTTAAGTGGTAAGTGATTTTTTCCTCTGCAGATTGCTTTCATAAAGTTCGTTTCGTTAGATACTCCAAAAATAAATAAATAAATTCTTTGCAGGCATCAGGTTAATTTTGATGTTTATCATTTGATAGAGTAGATCCATTAAAAGCCTCTTTCTTTTCATTTAGAAAGTCTACTATTTTGCGAGCCTTCTTTGCAATGAACAATATGTAAAAAAATGAACGTTTTACGGAATTCATGATTATTTTTGGTTTTCATACTTTTTTTATTGAAAAGAAGTTGCATCTGCAGTAATTCTTTTTTTGTATAATTTGTTACTTATTTAATATCAGGTTGAAATCAGGTGAATATCAAGTTTGTGTTTATTTTGTTTGTATATCTGGCTTTACAAAATATAAACGGTTGAACCCACCAGAAAGTGTGTTGTAATTGAAAGGATATCTAAGTATTGCATAGTTATGGTTAAAAATGGCATGCTCAGAATGCATCAATCAGTATTGTTTTGCGAAGTTGTTAGTTTAACACTTTTGTTATTCCAACATCAACCGTCCAACAATTTCGCATCAACTCTACAGGACAAAAACTTAGATATTCATTAAGTTAGCACGACTATATATATAAGCAATGTGACCGCACAGTTATATCTTTGATAGTACATAAAAATAAGCCATCTGTGGCCCTTCCGCATGCCCAGTAGAAATCCTGGTCAATGCTGAACTTGTTCTGCAAACCATTCTCAGGTTTACAGTTGTTTCAGTAAAGAATGCCCGCAGAATTTTTTAATTTGGATCTGATCTTCAATATTCGGATGGAAAAAATTCATTAAAAAAAGGTTCTTATTATTTGGACAATTAGCCTTCCGTTTATATGGATACTATATACAAATACACACGAAGTCTTCATGAGGCAAACTAATGAAGTCGTTATTTGCTCGTTTATTCGTAAATATTTTGTTGAGTTGGTGAAAACTGTGGTTCATTTCGCATTTTGATAGACGATTCCACAAAGGTTTAGATCCAAGAACACACAAATTTTATTAAAAGTATTGAAAAATGGCGGATATATAACGCATTGTACCACCACAGTTCTTAATGCTTACACATATGCATTGGTAATCTACTTTTTTCAATGTATCCTTACCCTTTTCTTTGTCTAAATTTTCTGGATCATCGACTGCATCTATAACAAAAGAACTAGAAACTAACATTTTTGCCTCGAGAACTAATTTTATGCAATACAATCATGACACACAAATTATAAGTAACTGAATGCAAGTGTACATTTTTTTTTCATAAAGTAACGTTCATTATTTTTAGAATTTAACATTTATTCAACAAAGGCATTTTCGAGTGTGAAGACTTGCATATCGGACAGAAGTGAATTCTTGTCAAAAAATGTGATGGATTGGTGTCTTAACAAAATTATGCTAGTTTAGGCCACAGTTACACACTAAAAAGTAATATTGGAATTAAAACTTTACCCCATTATAAATTTGAAGAGAGTAACCGTGACTGAAATATGCAACAGTTTATGCAGATAGTGGTTTTCTTACTATCTACTGATGCTTTGTCAAGAACTTACAAAAAAAATCTTTGTTATAGGTATTTTGCAAATTAAAAGACATTAGTGATTATTCTTTATACGAACAAGGTTACTTTTGACATAACCGGTGTTTATACAATATTCTTGATTATTAAAGCTTACCACCGATTTGTTTAATTGTTTGTTAATATGTGTCTTTTCTTTTCCAGAAGAGGGAAGGCTAAAAATGTGATAAAGATAGCGGAGTACAGGAAATTAATTAGGCCTATTTACGAAGTTCTAGATAACAGTTTTTACAACGAAAAAAGCGAAAAATCCCTTCACACAATTGATGAAACGAATTTTTCGAAGATGTTTGTTATCTTTGGAACGTCAAATTTTCTGCTGGAAGGATGATCCTTCATTGTTGCCTTTGGGAGTATGGCTGATAAACTGAGTAACCTTAGCACAAGAATGAAGTATATGCTGTGAACAGGTGGAAATGCTGTTTGAGTTGCTTTATGGACACTTTAAAATCAATATCTCAAAAAACCCATTAGCAATTAAATTAAATAAGCCTACATTATGCAAAGGGCAGAAATATGAAGCTGCCGCTGCAGTATAGTTTATATACTCAACCTAATTTTTCCGTGTTTAAATTTTTGGTTTGACTTAATTTTATTTGTTTATCTGACTGCACAAATACAAACGAATGATAGAAGTCAGTAAGGTGTCTTATAAACCTCATAGAACGTGCAGAATGCATCCTGTTGTATTTCATGATTATTTCAGTTTACCACTATTGTTATTCTTCGATCATCTGATAACTATGCGGTGCCAATGCTATCTATCGAGAACTGAAGGTACAGGAATCATTTAGCTACCATTCATCATACAACAGTGTGCAAATAATGCTGTGCCTACTACGACTGTGAAAACAATTCTGTGTATAACCCTTCTTTTGTCCCACGTTTGTAAATCCTACACAATGCCTCGAAAGCCACCAAAGCCAATGCTGCCAAAGCCAGAACAGAAAGGAAATATAAACCGTAAAACAGAACAGACAGTACAGGCATTACTACTGAAGTCGCCAGACTTGAATGATCAGCCAATGGGCACTGGTGGAGAAATAAGTTCGGCTGTCACACTAACGCACCCTTCTTCCTCTCTATATCCCAGGCCTGTATGCCTACATATTGTCACCTACACTGTACTGGTTTGATTATTTCAGTCACTCAATGCTCAGCTTCCTTCGTTAACAAACATATATTGGAAAAAAGGTAAAAGTGATCGTGCTTGTTTTTTCGATTTAGGTGGTGTGAAATAAAAACGGTAAGTTATGTAAGACCACTTTTGCTTCAAATCAAGAGTTAATTCGTGAGTCATGTGTTGTATGCTGGTTGCCCTAATTATCCACGTGTTTCCACCATTTTAAAGGCTCATACCTTATGATCCTCCTCCGCAGTATAACGGCTCACGAATATGTGTTGTCGGACGAGTTATCGGCAGTCTACCATTTTTAGTTTGTGAATAACAAAACATTGGCACACTTGTTCAATCAAATATCAAGAACGTCTGTTGCCACTGTGAGTACGGTAAAATACGATAATAAGTTACCTATATACCCCCACTTCCGCTCACGTGATAAAAGTGGGGGTAATGATACACTTCCACTCACATGATGAAAAGTGGGGGTAATAGCGTCCTTCCATTTTCCATCAATCTGGAGTGGCGTGGAAAAGTACTTTTTACTACCTTTTTTCCGGCTTTCGTCGACCTGGAGGAGGTTGGGAAAGTAGTATTTGCTACATCCTACGATACCACTTCCGGTCACCTGATCAAAATGGGGGTAATGATGCACTTCCATTTACCTGATGAAAAGTAGGGGCATCTCTTTCGGTTTTCGTCAAACTGGAGGAGGGTGGAAAAGTGTATTTTAAAACTTTTTTTTTTCGTATTTGTCAAGATGGCAGAGGATGAAACAGTGCCTTTTAATACGATAGACGCAATCCTTGGGTAATTTATGCAGATTTCGAATGTGTGCTCAGACCCGTGCAAACTAGTAGCGCCATTTCATCCTCGATATTGTCTACTCAAGTCAGTTTGCATTCGCCTACTAGTTTTGGCTATGTCATTGTTGGTCCAGAAAATGAAATCGTGAATCCAAAATTCTACCTCAGCGAGGACGCGGTGGATAAGTTTTACGAATGTATGAATAGCAAAATTAACAAAGTTTGCAACCAAAACATCTGATGATGACTGCCGATGATGAAATTCGGTTCTCGAAAATCGATATTTCATGAAGTCATGTCATGAAATAAAAAAACTTTTTCGCCTTAAAATTGGGGTTTTACATATTTAATAACTGCAAGGCGCACCTATGATTAACGTGTCCAAGAATGACTGCCCTCTCCCCCTTCATATTTTTCAAAAAAATATAGGAGTATGGAATATCATTATTACGGATTGTTGATGGGAGAGGTAGTTAGTAAGTTGTTGTTTTTAAAATTTCTAATTCCTTACATATTGTGATCTTACAGTAATGTTCATTTCTGTTTCCTTTCATTATTTCACAGTTTTGATAATGACTAATTACATTTTTAATATTTATCTTTCATTTTCGGTACCGTTATATCTAACTGTACTGTTTTCCCCTCACTTATGAAAAGTTCATTTTCCGTCAGATATCCATTTAACCATATTGAAGTCAGTTTGTAAATTCCTAATCATATCTTCATAGTTATAATTTTATTGAGATCATTATTGTATCATCAGCAAATATGAACGTTTTATTTATGCTGTTAGGGATGTCGTTAACATAAATTAAAAAACGTATAAGTACACCCACAATAGGCAAAAATAATTGACAAAACTTTTTTATAAATAAATAGACATAAATTGCTGTAAATAATATAAAGGAAAATTGGAAAAAAGCCAAACAGCGAAAATCAAACACTAAAATAACATGTTAAAAAATCAAACACCACCCTGGGAAGCAAATCTGAATTTTG
The DNA here is from genome assembly GCA_023313725.1 of Lithobius niger. Lineage (NCBI taxonomy): Eukaryota > Metazoa > Arthropoda > Chilopoda > Lithobiomorpha > Lithobiidae > Lithobius > Lithobius niger. The sequence continues at coordinate 1,353 of JAHWFP010015952.1, read as the reverse complement.
TCTCCCTCTCCCCCCAACAAACTGAAAATATCCCGACGCAAATACCTCTTCCCCTAAAAGAAATAGTAATGATTATAATATTGATAATAATACTAATAAACGTAAAACAGAACCAACATCAACCACCTTTAGGCACACAAAATTAATTTTACTGTAACTGATTGGTTGGATTATTATTTAATAAATCTAAAAAATTAGGCAAACTTGGTAAGGAGCAAGGTAAAATGTCGTGATACTAGTCAAAACCAGCACAACTTACCTCGAACGATTCTGCCCCCTCCCCTGCACCGAATTATTATCCGTCCACACACTATACTATCTCTCCCCTGGGCATCCAACCCTGCTCTCCCATGTTATCCTACCATCGCCCACCCAAATTTTGTTTCATTTCAAGTATCCAAACAATATCGAGTAAAATATTTTTTTTTATTTCTTAATCGCAGCGCACACTTTATGTTACTGCGTTGTATATAGTCGGGACATGTCGTCTTGAGCAATGGAGACAAAAGTTAAACACTTTTAACAGTAGCATAGCATTCTATGTGGGGGCCAGTGGCATATTAGCCATTGGGGCCCTCCTCCTAAATAAACAGGATGGTGCATAAAAACGCACGAGCTCAAACATTTCTAAGTCCATATGTTGTCTATTTTTTATTATACTTTTGTTAGTGAAAATAAAGACCACTTTTTCATACTCCAGTCAAATGGTCCATATTTTAACTTTTTTTTAACTTGGAAAAAAGTTGGACTTACATACATTTTTCAGCTCGTGCATTTTTATAGGGCACTATATTTTTTTATGAGGTGGGTGGACGGACGGGGAGGCTCGAAATTCATTTTTAAAATACAATTTTAAATCAAGTTGAATAACTAGTGTACTACAAAGGAGCCTTTTTTTAATTTAATTTTTTTCCTTTTGGGGCCACCCGAGTCTGGGGGCCAGTTGCCATTGCCACCCTGACTTTCACGTTATGGAAGTAGTGTGTTGATGTAGCACTGCTGAGGACATTCATTGAGTGTTAATTAGTTGAGCTACATTGATGGAGTCGTAGTCATGGCTTTGCCCCAGGTATAACAATTACGGACCACTCGCTTAACAGGGCTAAGCCAAGCTACATTATTGATGTGTTTTGTCATGTACTGCGTGTTGTAGTGTACTACAAGTTTTCAGAAGGCCATTTTTAAAAGAAGCATTTATCCATAGTACACACCTACCTACGAAAGGATTACATGTTGTATTTACATGTCGTCCGAAATTTTAACAATGCAAAAATATTGAATTGCACTTAAAAATTAGCACAAATTTACAACTAGTGCACTAACACTAGGGGTAATAGATCTACCTAGTTTTTT
>JAHWFP010015942.1:0-18405 GCA_023313725.1 Lithobius niger | reverse complement strand
CACCTATCGACCCAAGCATTGTTGTCTTTGCAAGCGTCAAGAACGTTCGCCGAAGTCCACGGCCATACCATTCTGAAAACAACGGTTCTCGTCTGATCACCGAAGTTAAGCAGCATGGGGCCCGATTAGTACTTGTATACGTGACTGCCTGGGTATACCGGGTGCTGTTGATATCTTATTTAACCCACTATGTTCACGAACGTCTCATCCACCACCCTTCAATGTTCGCCGAACGTCACAACTGATGAACTTTGCAGAATGCTTTCATCGAACGCCTTCACTAAAAGCGAAGAGGATCTTCCCTGAATCCTTGACCGAAAGCTCAAAGGAAGAAAACCTTCGTCAAAACTTGACCAAAACCTAAACCTTCACCGAAAGCTAAGCAATGCCTTCGTCGAAACAATGCCTTCACCAAAAGCAAATCCTTCACCAAAAGCTAAGCAAACAAGCAAAGCAAGTTCGTCGATGACCTTTCAACTCTTGCTAATGAAATACATCATTCGAAGACCTCTCATCGATGTCCCTCATCCTGAAGCTGACAATGCTACTTTTCTACCATTCTGGCCTACAACTCCTCACTTCACAGGCCCCTCTTGTTGCGGCCCTCGCCTCCTGCAGCTTTCATCGAACCATATCACTCTGATTCCATTTTAGACTGTTCCCACCTCAACACATTTCCATTATCATGTGCTGGCACTAACAAAACAGCATGTTTGCTGATCGCCACTGTCTCGCATAACCATGGACTGATTCCAACGGGAAGCTCAAACTCTTCGTCCCCATTCACTTCTCACCCAACCCATTCATGTTGACTCTGGGACCAACATCTCGTCCAGCACTTCACAGCAATTTTCCGCGCTACACCCTTCGCACGCAGTCGCTGCCCCACCAACTCCTGAAGAGGCTACTGACACCCCATATTGTGGAACATCTAGCCATCCACCCTGGGATAATGCCTAAAGCCACATTCTACAATCCTCACGCCCTATTAACCAATCATCGACACACCTCACCACTGATTCTGACCGACCTCGTCATTCGTCATGTGCCGCTCACACCCTTCTGAGGCCCAAACCTTTCAACTGGTTATATCGCACTCCGCGCGATAATTGCCACCACGCTCCAGTCTAGACTAACCCACCCAAACATTCGCTGCTCTGACTTCAAACCCAAGAACCCATCCGATGACCTTCATCCGGAACCTTCTCACTGTAATTACAAACCTCCTATTCAAACCTTTGGAACCGTACTTCCTAGGGATGGGTCGGTTTCATTTTATTGACTTCGGTTCCGGTTTCGGTTTTCACGCACACAAAACCGCGGTTTCGGTTTCGGTATCGGTTTTCGCCACCATCCACCCAAACCAGCTATTTCTAGTTTGGTTTCTTGTAACATTAGTATTACTAGCTTCTACCTCACTCCTGCTTTCACTAACAGCAGCGTCGTAGACCATGGGCCTAGATGTGGCACCATTTTCCTCTGCTATTTTCTTTTTAATGACTGTCATTTATACGTACAAAAGGATAATTATTAAAAAAAATTAGGAACACAGATCAATTTTTTATTTTTCGAACACCGTAAAAAAAATTGACACAAAATCCGAATTGGTTTCGGTTTCGGTTACCGACCCATCCCTAGTACTTCCGTCCAGATTCTCTATCGCATCTTCCTTTCACCCGGCCTGAACTACTGCTTAACGGAAAAACCCTCAAACTTACCACCCGGACAACCATGGACACCTCCCGAAACCCTTCAACCACTGCAGTCAACACTTATTCTGACTGCTCGGAAACCCATCCTTGTCCTTCAAGATGGAACCCTTTCAAGGATGGAACACCATGTCAAGCATTCCCTTAAGCCTCAATCCCCCCATTAAAACCTTTGACTTAAGCCCCCGCGCGCGGCCCCCGGGGGCGGAGCGAACGCGGGGGTCTTGAAGCAACTTCTTCACCAACTTGCTTTGGCAAAGGAATGTTCCCTCCCCACTCCGACAGCCTTGCGCACTGAAGTCGGTCCTGAGTATGTTGCGCCCGCAACTAATCCACCTCAACTCAGTCACTGGGGACTCTCAGCTCACACCCTTGAGAACTCGCCATGACTGTGCCCGCCACCTATATTGACGAGGTCAACTGAACGCAATAAAAATTACAGGTAGCGTATATTTTCGGAACGGCAACTACAAAAGCCCAATTTTACCTGACAAGGAGGTCAAAATTGGTATCTATAGCCTGAAAGAAAATATACACTACCTACCCACCCAACCTCCCCTCTCGAGTCACCATCATGGCAGACATATCGTGAGGAAAAGTAGATGGCTGGCTCACGCCGTAACACCATTTTTGGAGGGCCTGCTCGTGCCTGGCCGCACTTGCGCAGGTAGGTGACTGAGCTGGGCGTATCTAGAGAGTTTTGATTCCTCCAGGGTAACAAGCACTCAGGAACTGAATGGAATAAAAATTACAGGTAGAGTGTATAGTTTCTTTCAGGCAACAGAAACCAATTTTGCCCTCCTTGCCAGGTAAAATTGGGCTTTTTACACAACCGCTTTGTTTTTTAGTGGTACAGGTTATCAGGGATGCAGGTTATATGAGTGAAATTACAGTAGTAAACCACTTCTTGATAATGTGACTGCAATAGCTACAACAGGTTCTGAATTATAGCTGTTCTGGTACCGAAACTAGTATTTTGTCCTTTGTTCTGCTTCATATAGGTCAAGTACCAAGGACGTAAGCTGGATTACTACAAAAGTCTGTGGTTCCGCAAGCATCGAACAGTTTATGTAAGTATCATAGAGTGGAAAGCTAAAAACGGAAAGTAAAAAGCAATTGCTCTATGTCTGTACTGGTCTTTCCCCATGCCAATAATGACTGCAGTTCTAACTTCTGAATTGTTTTGACTTTGGTTTGTTAGGGAGACGACGAACCCTCCAATTCTGCACTCAATGGCAATGATACTCAAAACGGTGTTGCATCTGATGCAACCGGCGATCAAACTGGGTAAGTTGGTGTGAAGTCGGTGTATGGAAAAGATTTTGTCAACGTCCCTATAATAATGGCTTGATGGTGGGCCAAGGTACCAAATAAAGAAGTAAAAATTGAGCCCTCAACCGTGAAACATTTGCACGTGTTTGCTAATGCAAAAAATCGTCAGGTCTAAACTTTATACAGTGATGTTAATCCTAGCTATAAATTCTTTTTTTGTCTTTGCTTAATTTTGACTGATTTAGTCCTTCCAGTACAACATTTTAATTTCGGAAAGGGCTTGCCAGCAAAGGGACTGGTAGCTGATTAGCCCGCCGGCCTGAACAAAAAATATGGTCCTGCAACTCCAATGGCGTACCTTGATGATGACGTGCAGTATTGATGTTTGTCAGTTTTAAAGAAATTTCTAACATAACGTAAAGGACCACACCACCATAGGTCAATGAATTATGAGGCGGGAAGTGACATTAAACAGAAACCGGACTCGAGCCTTGCTTTGTAGGTAATCTAGGTATTCAGGCTTGATGCACAATCAATGTCGTGGGGAAGACCGTATTAGAGCTTCACTACTCTATTATCGAAGGAACTACGAAGGTGAGTGCGTAGAGGACTAGGCCCATGCACTGGTTCGGAGAGACGAGTTGTTCTCACAGTACTCGTGGTAAGACGCGCTCCTCCTGTTCAACCTGCCCTGGATTTCTCTCCATTGGTGGCTACAGAAACACAACTTTAAAGTAGGGGTATCAGTTGACACCCTTCCCATTCTCCCCCTCCCCCAGATCTTCTCTTCACGAATGCTTCGACCTCAGGCTGGGGTACACAACGCGGTGTCCACACGACTTCAGGGATTTTATTCAGAAGAGGGAAGGAGTTTATAACATCAACACCTTAGACCCGAGATCTAGTGTCTGATCCGTGAAGACCTTGTCAATGCTAATGGAGGGACAAGTTGTGCAGTCGTGTCGGCCAGTACCACGACAGCGGCATATGTGCGAAGAGGGGCGGGGCCCGCTCTTGCTCCCTGATGGAGGAAGCTTCTTAGTTGTTCATCCTGCGTCTGATTCACCAGTAAGCTACAACCCAGACATATTGCGGTGATTTGAATGTCCTGGCCGATGAACCTGCAAAGTCCCCAAAACGGAATGGAAGTTATGCCCCCTGGTTTGCCAGATGATCTTTCAAAGGGTGTAGAACATCCCTTGGCGGACCTGTTCCCCTTTCAAATAGCAAACCCCAGAACTTCATCTCTCCATTCTCAGTCCCTCAGGCAAGAGGCAACGGGCAGCCTTATTAGCATCTCGTAGGTAAGAATGTTGCTTAGCCCCTCCTCTTCTGTCTTGCTCTTCTTCTTCCCCCTCCCAATTTTCCAACTTTCATACGTGCCGAACAGAACCAAGCTATGCCATCGCTCCTTCATCCCATTAGCCTCTCTTTGGCTGACAGCACTTTGTATCGTGTATCTGCTGGACTTGAAGAAAGATTTGATCTCACTCCTTCTGAAACTGGATTTGCTTACCACACAGCCTAAAGGATGTGGGTTTCTTATCTGCAGTCGCAGTCCGCTTTCTCTATTGTGACAGATTCGACCTTCAAGGTATACAAAGTGAAATGGTGATGATGGTTTGAGTGGTGTGGTGAGAACGGGTTGGTCCAACCTTCACGAATGTGAGTTGTGTGGCACTTGCCACTTGGCCGGTAGACATTAAAGTGCACTCGCCATTGTCCATTACCTCCTCGTCACGTGGAAAGTTTTAGTAGTTGTGCTGCTACTTAATGCTTAAATACTTTTTTGCATTAAACTAACTCACCAATCAGCTACGTGGCTAGCAACAGTAATGCACACTTGGTTGGTGAGCCCTTGTAATTCTGAACGCAACGCCACAAACTGCTTGTTTCTAGCTAATACGGGTCCCGAGATATGACAATTTAAGCATCGGGGTTTGTTAACCAGTCGCTATTTTGGCGAGTAGCTCTGAAAACCAAGTCGCCAACTGCTGAATTTCCCTCGCCATTTGGCGAGTGGCGACCGACATTGGTGAAGGTTGAGTTGGTCCCCCTGGTGATGAGACTAGCGATTTCATATAACATCTTTTCCTAGCCCGTTTTTCTTTGCGTGACATAAAGTGATCGTGCGGGCGGTAAAATAGACCAGTTCATGGCATAGCGATATTGAGATCGGTTCAGGCTTTCGGCAAATCCGACCTCGGGTCCGTCGTCGTTTCCCTGACTTGAACCTCCCTCTAGTGCTTGCAAGCCTATCTTGCATATCAAACTTATGTCTGATGAGCCTCACTTTTGCACCTTACCCAGAAAACTCTTTTTCCTTGTGACGTTTGCACCTCAACCCGTCGGAGCGAACTGGCAGCCTTAACCATGTAAAGACAGTGACAACCACTTTGCGAAGCACAGGTCAAACAAAGTTTTCCAACCCGAGCCCCGTGCAAAGAACCAGAGGCCAGACTAACCCCTGCTTCCACTCCCTTCCAGTAGTTATCAGAACCCTGTAGCAGGTGCAGTGCCCAATCCGCACCTTACGATTTTACTTGAAGATACAGAAAGCTTCTTGCCTTCGCTGCAGTCTTCAGGGAGAGGCTCTTCTCGAATTCTCGTTTTTCTCAACCTAGAAAAAGACTTACTCTCATGGCTATGTTGGTTCCGCCAACAAAACTGGCAACATGGATCTGCGATGTGATTATAAAAACCTATGACATCCCCCAGATCATGTGGACCTTCCCTCCTCACTGTCAGCACACAAACTCATGAGAGTTGGCATTGTCCTGCGCTTTTACCTCAGGGGAACCCCTAGATGAAATTGTGGCAGCTTATGATCATGTCGCAACACAAACACCTTCATCTGCTCCCTTTTGCGAGATATCAATGGCGCTGGTGGAGGCACAGACTTAAAGAACATATTATGACCAGCAGTTGTGTAGGTAAAAAATGAAACTGCCTAACTGCTGACAAAGTGGAATCGAACATTGCATCAGTTGGGTAGCTTTGTAGTATGTAATGTTATGAGATTATGGGTATCATATGCAAGTTGCTCCAAGTTGGGCTCGACCCACATCTCTTGGGCGAGGTCTGCCAATAGCTAAATAGAAACAATTTTGGATGGAAGTGAAAAGAGAATTTTAAAGATAAAATTACTTAGTTTTAACTAGGGCTGTACAGATGCAGATACCGTATCGGTAAATCTGCAGATATTCAATGTATCGGAATCTGTATTTCTTAGCGAGTCCTTTGCAGATACCACACTTCACCCTTGATGATGTAGAGTTTCATGTTTCCTGCCTGCTGTCTGCCACAGTTCTGGAAATTGAAGTGCAACACAATCCTGAATAAAATCATTATCTACATCGAGAACTTTGTGTTCCCTGCCTTCAGACGGTCACGATTCCAAAAATAACCGTGCAACACGAAGTCTCGTCTTGAATTAAATTAGTATCGGTATCGGTTTAACAGATATCATGCGGTATCGGATCGGTAGAAGTGGTATCGGTACAGCCTTAGGTTTAACGTATCCTAAAATACTTAACTTTAGGGTCGAAACTTAAAAGTAATAAGTTGAAACGTAAACTTGAGGAAAATTCCCTTAAATAAGGGGTTTAAGGAAAATTCCCTTAGTGGTTTATTTAAAGGTAAATAGACTTGCCATTAAAGCAGTACCTTTTTTTTAACTTGCTTGTGTTTTCAAATTGACGTTTGCTCTTTTGCTATAAACGTGCTTCATTTAGTCACCAATGTTAAGCAATTGCTCTGCATTTTTCAGATATGATGGTAAACCTGCCATCGATCTGCAGAATTGTCGAGGGGAGGACTTCAAGCGCCGCCTGGTGTCCCACTCATTACTGGGCCTACGGAACCCAGACCAGTGAGTAATAGGATACATAGTTTACTTATACAAGTAAAAGCCATTGAGAAGTGTAGCTCGCGGGTCTTTTAAATTGTAACGTTGTCAAAAACACCAGCAATCGGGTGGTATTTTAAAGACATCTCATGTTTTTTTTTTTTAGATGTAAAGTTGTGTTCAGGTTATCATTACGAATCCTGTTTTAAAAGCATTTTTTTTTCTTTTAGTAGTTTCCTAAAAATATCGGATAAAAAAATGTTCTTACCTGGACCAGTTTGTGGACCAGTTCAAAGCTTCCATGCCTCTGTTTCATGGTGGTTTTTATCTTTTTTTTTTTTATTTGTTTAGCATATTTTGTTTTTGGTTACATCGCTAGTTGAATTAGTTGACACAAACTTGTGATTTTTATATAAAGTACCTACTACTGACAACCTTCCTATTTCTTCTGTTCCACTTCGTACAGAGGTTAGGCCATTTAGCGGTTTAACATTGCTGAACGATGACTTGTCAGATTATTAGATCAAGTTGTACATTATTGTAAAATTCGTAATGACGTGAGGGGGTAAATCTTAAAGCAGCAGACTAGTTAGTGCAACATAGTAATTGGTTTAATATATTAAACGGTGTCAAAAACCGGGGGTAACATGCTACAGTTAGACGCCATTATAAATGTACCTCTGAACAAACCTACCAGTTAACATCAATCGATATTTTTGAGGCTCTTCAAATGACTATGCGTCTGATTGTTTGTAAGGATAATAACATTCCCTTTCGAAATTGTAACAATATTGTGAAACCTCTTTATAAATCTAGTCCGTGAGTCTCCATTTCGAAAGACTCGTGGGCTAGATTTATAACGAGGTTTCACAGCATTGTTACAATTCTTTTGATTTGCAGTGTTACACAATTCTCTCCGATTTACAACGTTACGCTGTTCTTTTTGATTGCAAATGTTATAAATGACTTTTAACATTACGAGTGAGTAACTGTACAGTGATGTTGAACTGTACAGGCCACAGCAGTTCGCACCACCTTTACCATCCAATTCAACCGTCACTAAGTTAATCACATCAAAACTCTTGGCTTCATGCTTGGTCGGGAAGGGTTTGAAATATGTCGTGAACCTCTTCTCCCGCAAAGTGAAGTAAGATTGCTTTTTTTCTTTCGTCATTAGAAATGTTCGCAGCTATAAAATAGTTTTCTAATCGCAAAATCCATTTTTTCCCAGCGAGGGCCCAGAGAGGTTATATCGGTATGCGGATCAAACGGTGGGAAGTGGGAATTTGCAAGGGTGCCCATTTTTTTTTCTTTTTACTCGCGCTACTTGCGCAGTTAGCAAAGTTCGTATTTTCGTTTTTCTTACGTATTTTCCTCAATTGTCTTTAGAAACGATCCCATCCTCGTCGCCAGTCTTCATGCCTTGTGTTTGCTCACTTGCTAGTGGGGAGTCTTGGGCATTCATTAAATAAAGATGATAACAGCGCACGCCGATGTTGCTAACGACTTGGCTTTATATTCACTCTAACAACATCTACATTGCTTACAGGACTGATCTACATATTAAAGACTAGGTGGTAGTGTATTCATTAATATGGGTATCAAGCTTGGAAAGCAGATGTCAAGTAGGAACATTACGAAGGAGTAGTTAATCTTAAGCAGATAAAATCTCTTGCAGCCGTGTTATACAGCATTAGAGCTTCAAGTACTCCAATGTACCCTTGGAATTGATGTACATTGGAGTACTTGAAACTCTCACGCTGCAAGAGATTTTATCTGTTCAAGATTAACTACACCTTCATAATGTTCCTACTTGACGTCTGCTTTTCCAAATATTTGAAGAATTGTTGAGAATCAAAGTAGTTCTAGTCAATAAACTGATGCTTGCAGTTGTGCCATGAAGTCTGCCGATGCAGTGTTCACTTCAATTGGAGCTCATTTACTAACAATGATGAAATTTTAACGACACAATTCGGAAGCACAAGATGTGAAAACGCTAAGGCTGTTTTCGTATCTTATTTGTGTTTTTGTCTTTAAGGAGAGTTATGGTATTAAAGTGTACATTTATGTGATGTCGAAAAACTCTGAAGTATTAGTACGTCTGGCTGAATTTTTACTGGCAATTAGATTGTATTTTCATTGAGCGCATGTAGTAATTCGTCTGCTTGGTTTTTATTAAAGCGATCCCAACATCCTGGTTGAATGTACTGCCTTTAGTGCTTTGGGAAAAATCCAACCATTCACCGTGACTGTGGCATCAAGCTGTCTTGTACTTATGGTAATTTATACTTTTGATGACGAGTCATTGACGACATCCATGTTGCCATGACAGTATCATTTATCTCGCCTTATTTTATAGGATTTTCATTGCCATCTTACGACGAGTGAAGTCGTAGGTTACCTTGCTGGAAACTGGGATGTCAACTCTCACAGTACGTATATCAAGTCTCATATTTCTGGCCAGATTGAACTAATCCCCGGTTTCACACAGTTTGTCAATTCCCTCGAAAAACATCATCAATTCGTCGTCAAAACAACACTAAAATTATGCAAAAATTCAAGGTCCAACATTCCCTAAAATCGCAAACCCGTTGGGTAGAGACCTCTTCACACAATTCAACAGACAGTGAAGGCTGGGGAGAGAAGATCATGAGCGACCCAGTAAGTACTGGAGGTTACGGAAGCAGCATAATAAAAAATTCCAAAACAGACAAAGTTTTCGGAGATGCAGTTTGCAGTAAAGACATAGTAGAAGAAGCCTGATTGTGATGTTAGCGTGTCCTCGATGTGAATTTTTGCATAGTTTTAGTTTTGTTTTGATGACGATTTGTCAATTCCCTTTGCTATAGTTTGTTCCACATTATGTTTTCAGAAAACTGACTGTATGATGCCACGTTTCCTACCGCTATCTGTACAAAAACACATAAATATCCCACTCGTCGACTGTAACAGTCACTGTGTAGGCTCTACACGTGTGATATTCACATGTTTTTGCAATCGTAGTGCAAGGAAACGTGGCATCACACAGTCAGTTTTCTGAAAACATAATGTGGAACAAAGTATAAATATTACCTCTCACACCAAGTAAGGAGAAGTTAAGCTGCGGAGTTGATTTCACTTTTTTTTATTTTGTCCTGGAGCTAATTTCAAAAAGGAGGGAGAAATTTCTGCACACTTACATTGTAATTCGTTGTCACCTATCAGGGCTTTGCCATTACTGCAACAGTAGTAGTGTACAAAACATTGCAGCTAAACCTTGCATTAAATGCAGCTGACACTTTGGCCAATTTCTGGCATGTAAAGCTATTTCAACTGTGTTTTGCAGACTTGGCTATAACCCATGCATTTCCTTGCAAATGTCGGCTGGGGGATAAAGACAATGCCTTCATGGTTGAAGAGCAGGTAAGCCCTTATCTGGGGTATCTTTTTTGACAACGTTTTGTGGAATGAATAGATCTAATTAGCCAAAAAATTCTTGGAGAAGTTATTTCATAAGTCCGTGCAAACAAATATTGTTTGGTTTACGGGCGAGATTAAAAATTGAAGCACCAGGCTACCAGGCATTTTATTTTATATTTTATTTAACTGACCATGTTTCTTCGACACGTACCTAGCTCAGTGCTGAAAGAGTATGTAGGAAGCCTAAAAAATATATAGTATATTGATAAGTTATATGTCATCTAGTGCTCAGTTTTTTTTTTTTTTTTTAGTTTTTGTCAAATAACAACTTAGTGATTTGAGCCAGTGGCTTGAAATTAGCACCATTTAAAAGCTCGTTTCGAGCCGTTTTAAAACTATTTGGAATGTCAAAATGATCAAAATTTGTCGGGAACTATGGTTTTTAGTGGGTGGATCAAGATTCAGATAAATTTCGACCCAGGATAATTTAACCCTTTGAGGACTGCGTGCGCGCTAAGAACTTATAACTTGACTTGTAGAAAAAAAAATTCGCACCTTCGCACCCAATTGAGGTAAAGGAATGAAACCTGTGTCATTTTTATCCTTAATGATCTGGCTTTCATATTCTAGTTTCAATTTTACTGTAATTGGCTGGAAGTTTTCTATATGACTTGTAGAAGAGCTGTAAACATTGATTTATACAGCGGGCGCGTTTGGGCGCACCCGTCCTTAAAGGGTTAAGTCAACTAAATAATTAACTTTGCGTGGCTGAATTTACTTCTTTATATTTCTGTGGTGGCAATTTCATTTTAATTCCAAATATAGTTCTTAAAATTTTCTTAAAACAATACGAGAAGACCCACTGAAAAAGAAATTCAAGCCATCACTCGTTCATTGTAGAGAAAAAGATTACTGGTAAGGGCAAATAAAAAAAGTACCTTGTTTAACAGGAGATTATCAGCAAAATCGACCATGCATGCGTGCGGCTTTTATTTTTTATCAAAATTTTAACAAACACGTATCAAAAAAGTTTGTAAGTCAAAATACAAACTTTCTAAAATCAACCTTTGTACTGTAAAGTTTAGTATTATGTAGTTTAGTATTGTGTATTCATTATATATCAGAATTAACAAGAATATGTAGGTATTTGGCTGTTCTTCAATATGCAACGAACACGTTCAGCTGATCGTCGTAACAGTGACAATAACGTGAAGGGAAGCAAACAATTATTGCATGTAGCAAAATGTTCACGAAGTGGATAAAAAATATGTCGTGCGGCGGAGTTTTTGACATGCGGGTAGTCCTGTTAAACGAGAGATTTTTTTTTTAATTGTCCTAATCATACGATGCTATGGCTTGAAAAAGTAGTACATCAAAGTGTATGTTATCAAATTACTTTTTGATGCTTTCCCTTTATTCAATAACCTTTTCGAGTTGTGAAGTTTTGGTGACTTGCCTTATTTCTTCTTATTTTTTATCCCAGATACGTTACAGCATTGACCGGCACGGTTTGTCACTTCTTGGCTGGTATCACAGCCATCCAACGTGCCCTGCTCAACCCACGTTGCGTGATATTGGTTGTCAAATGGATTACCAGATCCGGCTGAAGGGCAGCAGTGATGCAAGCTACACGCCGTGCTTAGCTATCATTTGCTGTAAGTGAAATTGCAGTACTGTACAGACTTTTAGACATTAGCGTCCACATGCAGCAAATTGATTGTAAATCTTTGTAGCCCCTTATGACAAGGATTCGTCACGACAAGACTCTGTTGTTCAAGCGTTTTGGGCCATGCCGCCACCAGAGGTATGTAAAGGTGCAAATTTGTTGTGTGCTAGTGTACTGTAAATCACACATTCATGCAACGGTTTTTACTGTGAAAGTTCATGTTCGTGAAATTGAAAAACGTCAACATGCTTACTCTGGAAAATCAAAGTCGTCATTTACTTACGGTGGAAAAATACGCTCGATTCCAAAATTCAAGAATAATTCCTACTCTTGGCAAATTTTCGATAGTCAATTACGCTGGTGATGAAAAAATATAGCCGACTATCTTCTTCAGGCACTTAATAAAACTCAAAACACCGCCGCTTATTTACAGATCATTCGAATTCGGAGTAAACCTGGCCTCCGATATTTACAAGGTATATACATGAAGGTGCGCATCACTAGTAGGGATCGACTGGATGTCGTTTTGCCAGATCCGGGTCGGTTCCGGATAATTTGATATCAGTACCAAATCGGTTCCGTATCCGGGCCGGCACCGGATACCGGGTAATTCACACACGAAAACGAAATAAAGATTTTTATTTTTTTCCCCCTTATAAGTTGCAGCTATGGTGTTAATTTTCGCTTTGTCTCACATTATTTTCTTACATTAAACACTTAGAGGTCTTAGGTATTATGAGTACCAGAATAGTATAATTGCATGTAGGCTACAGAACTGTGTTTGCTATGTAGCTAAATTTTTTTCTCTGTTTTCAAAGTCAACTTCACAACGTTTTTAAAATAAGCCCCAGGCGCGATTTACTGTCATGTTATTCTTTTCAAACAAATGGCTTATTATTTGTTAGGCTCAATTCACAACACATTCTGCCAGCGTGTTGGGGAACAAATTATAATCGTAGATTGAATATGACATTATTTTTGTGTGTTCGTGGTCGGCCACGTTACCTGCTTTTTCGCTTACTACAGTGCTACTTGTACAGTGTTTCCATGTGTGCCATCTCGTCAGGAGATTTCGTGCTGTTAACTTTCATTCCTTTTGGAACTTATTTTCAGTTTACCTTTATTTAAAACGTAGGTTATCTTGTAGAAAATGAAAAGCAATATTGTTTGTTAAAATGAGCATTTGAAATGTTACAGAACCGCCCTCTTGAATATGGGAAACCAATGTTGATGAATTACGCCATTGCACCCGAACCTTTCTTGTCGCACGATGTATTGTCGGAAATGGTAACTAGTTTGTTTTCTATCGCATATTGATTTAAGGCTTTCGCTGGTGCCTAAGCTCAATGGTGCCTAAGCTCAGGAGAAACTGCGGGACGCCTGTTAAACACTGTACGTTTCACTTTTTTTTAATATACAGCTGTAGTGACATTCACTGGTTACATCTTTAAATTTTGTGTACCACAAGAAACAGCAGAAAACTTACTATATACCTAGAAGGATTTAAAAATAACACCAACGTATAGTTTAAAAAATCATTATATAAACAGAATGTAAAGTTGCACTGAAGATACAAAGTATGCTAAATTTTAACTTGTAGACAGAGTTTGGCCTGTTTCGTCTGCAAGATTGTATGATTTTTTTTAACAGGTTAGACTTTAAAATGTTAGCTTTCTTTTGCGCTCAAGTTCGTAGAAGAAAAAAGTCAAGCATTGCCAATGATGGCAGGACCACTCCAGAATACCTTTTATATTTTAAAGTGGTTCTGCCATCCTTATGAAAAACAAAATGCCAATTTCAACATGTACCTAAATTTAAGTAGTCGTTAGAAAAAACGAAACTAGTGTGCCAAATTTAACAAGTTAGGCTCATTGGAAAAGCTGGGTTCCTGCTCCTCAAGCGAACTTTGTTGAAACGTGATTTCGTACTGCTGTGATCTGGTGGAGGTATCAAAGTTGCGCTAAGAATTTTCCCAATGTTCGGCACCACTGGGCGCATTCATTTTGTTCCTTTTTGTGTTTTAAACATGACAACGCTTTCTGCTTTTCTTATGTTTAACAGCGGTTTTTGTACGAATACTACAAATCGGCGCCAGACATGGTCAGCTTCCACAAAGAATGGGCTGAGGGTGTGATTTATCTGGATAAACTGCTGGTAAGTAAATACGTATTAACAATTTAAATTTTATATTTAGATTAGAGCTATTCATTGTATTGAGAATAACCAGAATACAGAGGTATTTCGGTGTCGATACTTTATCATATCGGTTCCAATACCATGGTATCCAATCGGCATAATCTCTTTTCAGCTGATACTTGCAACTAAGACTGTGCCGGTGCCACTTTTCCCGATACCGGTTCGATACCGGTGCTCGTTTACCCTATTCCGGTACCGGTACTTTTGGTCATATGCCGATACTGTGCAGAAGCCATGCCGGTGCCAATGCCGTTATCGAAAGATAACTTAATAAATAATACAGAACGTGTCAATATGTCAAGAATTTAATGGTGTAACAAACCTTACCTAACACTTTTACAAAAGAATTATTGGCCGAACACTTTATAGCTCAAAGAAATCACTTAATTTTTTGTTTCAGTGTTAACTGTAAATTATAGGCTTTTACTTTACTGTCTTAATTTAGGCTAAACAATTTCAAAATATTGTATTAAATACTTTATATATAGACTATACGTAAAATATTCTAGACCTAGGCTACTACTAAAAATCTTGTAGGCTAATAATACACTAAATGTAATTTATACACTTTGTGCATGTTTACTGAGGAGCTTTAAAACATTCTGTGTACATTTACTAAGTAGGTTGTTGGGTACACAAATATAAAATATTACAGGTTCATTAGGCCATGCAAAGTTTAAAAAAAAATGGTTCTCGGGGAAACAAAGTTGAAAAATCGACGAGAGATGAAGTTTTTTTTTTCCTTTTTCATAATTTTTGCACATTTTGTGGTAGATGTGCCTACAGAAAAAAACGTTTTGCATACTGTAGTTAATTTGTTTTATTTTTAGACACAAAAACAAACATTGCCTTTTTTCATCTATTCAGTTGTTTTAGACGATTACGCAAATTGCTTTGTTCGTATGAATGGGAATTATTTTCTCCACGCGCTACGTTGGAGTTGCATAGTTTGCATTTGCTTTTTCGTCGCTCACCACAAAATATTTCGAAATACCTGACGTCTTTGGTAGCATTATGCATTTTCTTTGCCAAAGATGTTACAGGAATCTGCAGCTAAACAACGGCCGAAGTCTTAACTATCACGGGAAACTGTGAAACCGAGAGTGAAAAACGATACCACGATGTTAAGTTGCCTAACGCATCGATGCCTAACGCAACGTCGATGTGTCATTTCATTTCCGGTTTTTGTCAGCAGAATTTCATTTCGATACGAGAGAAAGAGAGAGAGCGGTATGCAAAGTTAATTTAGTTCGCAAATCCAAAGTAAGACGTAGCTGATTATTTATTTAAAAGTTGCTTAATTTTTATTAGCGTTGGTAAGAAGATGTCATAAATTAATGTACGAAAATGCCGATGCTGGAAAAAATAAGCCGATTCCGGTACTTTTCCCGGTACTTCGTAACCCGGTGCCGTTCCGATACCGGCACCGGCAAGCCTTACTTGCAACCAATATTATAAAAATCTTCTCTGCTTGCCATTAGGAAATTACATAACCTGTGAATTAGTACATTTTTTCCCAAAGATGCTTTTTTTCCTGGAGGCTTCAAATCCAAAATGCTTTAGATCGTTTACCAAAGGTAGGCCACCATCTTTTTCCCTCCAGCGTGCAACCAGTACAGTATCACTCTCGTTCTTCCCGCTCTTCGCCCATGCCGCCCGTCTTCGCCTGCACAAGCTGCCACCTGCTGAAGACACTCTTCGTCCGTGGCTCGTTCTAGGACTTCACAAAGGATCTCTTCGCCCGTTGAGCTTTTCCTTCACCACAAGTCCTCCATTGTCGCCGTCACCCCCATCACCGTCGGTTTTGGTGCCATCACTTCCTCCCTCGCCACTCTCTCACCTTCACCAGTGCCCACCCTTCCACTTCAGCCGTCAGCCTCATCATGAAAGAAAAGAAAAAGAAAGCCAGGTTTCTGCATTTCTATCACGTCACACCAATTCCCCAACTTGAAACGCCGCTCTCAACTCGCCAAATCCACGCCTTCATAGACAGAGCCTCCCGTGACCCCCATTACAAACCCTGGTGTGCTTCACCTGCATCTTAGCATTGAGTCTCACACACTCAGGATTAGACCGCATCATCTTCCTCTGTTTCCTCCTGCAAACGCCTCCACTCTTTCCCGGCTGGCCATCCGAAACATCATTGTTATTCCAGCCCAACTGCAGCATCATCCAACGCGGATCCAACTTTGTCGGCCCGGTACGCCTCCTCTTAGCTCCTCCCGACCGTGCGTTGTAACCTCATCAAGACCTCCCTCGCAGTCTACCTTCGCCAATGACGACAGTGACCTCAACATGGCGTCGGCACTGAACAGTTCCATTCGCCACAATTCGGACCTGTCTCTTCGCTGCACGCCTCAATCTTACGAGACTGATGAAGACTAAAGACATGGAAGATCGGCAAGACATGGAAGATCGGCTTCACTCGTGTACGCAAGTCCCACACTTGCCCCAGGAACCTCTACCATCAGACTCCGCTGCAATCTGTCTCCCATTTTCTTCGAGCTAGTCGACCGCTTGGAGCCGCCAATCCAAAGGGCTTTACTGACTGCGACTCCTTCTGTGCCGCCAGTCATTCCTCGCCAACGACCGTCACTGCCTGTCAAGGTTTCACCCTTCCGTCACCTGAATCGCAGCTTCCTGTTCCTCGCCACTAAATCGCCATCTGTCTTTTCAAGCTTCTTATACAGCTATCCATGCCGCTACTTCTCCGTTCTGGCACCTTCGCGAACCGTCGTTCGTAGCCCTCCGAGTTGTCCACACTTCACCTTGCTGTCTGCCATTTTTCACCGCTCAATACGGCTGCTTTCAGCCATTGCCCTCCATCAGCGGTTGCCTGTACTCATGACTAACATCATTTGATGCTACTCAGTACCACCTTTTTTTGCCTATGATCGTTCCTGGCTTCCGGGAGTGTCGTCTCCCGCCACCTGTCACATGCGACACTCCCAGTAGGCGGCCCTACCGTCTGCAGCAATTCATGATTCGCCAACGATCATTTATGACTCGTCTAAGCTATCACCGTTGGATTTGTCCGCATACTTCGCTCCATTTCGCCAGCCAGGACTGCACCGTTACTTCCGTCACCCACAGTATCAGTTTCTTCGCTGCCTCCTTCACCAGGACCCTCCTCCGGCTTTACCCATCCCATCCGGCCAACCATCCAGGTCCAACCTTGGCCACATCACGTCAAGTCACAGAATTAGAAGTCACGACCCTCCCCGGCTGATGCTCCTCGGCCTTTCTCGACACCCATTTCATCCCCTCACCGGCCTTTTGTCATGACTCGCCACTCTCGGCCTTCTCATCAACGCTCCAACTAGAAACACCCTTTCTGCTGATTTGCTCGCCAAATTCCCTGCATCCACACGGGAATTGAACTCAACCTCGACTGAACCTGACTTCACCCTTGTCAACTTGAGTGTTTCTACCAATCCCGACAACTGAATCATCATCCACAAGTTTTGCCTTGCCAACGCATGTTTTCTTCTGTAATCAACCAGAAATCACCACGAGCGACAGCTGCCCTCATCGTCTTCCACATCACTCTGACCCACAGGATGGTGATCCTTCCAACCCACCATTCAACGGCAGTTGTCACCGCCAATCACTTGGCTGCTACCTCGAGTTGACGACAACCATCACTTCATCACAGTCCCCATCTCAATTCACGCCATCTGCAGCTCTTCACGCTAATCCAATTCATGCTTCCGGGAAATCGTTCAATCAACATTCAACACACGATAGACCTTCAATCATACGAACATTCTGAGCCGCACACAGAAAAAGACATCATCAACTAAAAGTAAAACTCTTCGTTCTGAATCTAACCTCGACTCCAAACGGGGAAAAAAAACGCTTCCCAGGATGTCTCGCACAAGACAGTCGCAGAGTCTGCAAGTCTGGGGAAACCGGCTCGCAAACCTAGGGCACCCGTCCAGGCGGCACACACAACCGGTTCTGACGAGGTCAACAGTGAATGCAAAAATTCACAGGTAATGGATAGCCTATTTCCGAACGGCAAGTAGAAATAGTATTTTGCTGGCCTCGAGACGGCTGGCTGAAACTTGTGTCCATTACCTAAAGGAAACATACGTTACCTGTACCCGCCCTACCTCCCCTCTTGAGTCACCACCATGACAAATCGAGAGTGAAAATATGGCAGCCTACCACTGGTAGACGCTCTTAAGGAGGAGTGTGTTGCACATGCGCACTCGGGCTGCAGACTGTTCGGAATAACGATTCAAGATTCCTGACCCCATTCTATGAAATGCATTGAGACCCTTCTGTGGCTCTTATAGGCCAAAGAGGCAAGT
>JAHWFP010015892.1:338931-363769 GCA_023313725.1 Lithobius niger | reverse complement strand
AGATTCATCCATTCATTCTTCACATATTACAACCACTTCCAGACGTCACATTTCTTCACAACTTTCCAAACCACAACTATGTTACATCCTTTTCAAAATTTACATTTTCATTCCAACTGCTTAATTATTCATGTAATATAATTTACCTCATTTCGAATAATAATAATCAATTCTATTTTCCAACAATTTCCCAAGCAAATTCATTCTTGAACAACATTAATTTTAAGATCATGTACAGCTCATGGCTTAAAATTTCATAATTTCTCATCAATTTGAACTTTATTAAATTTCATTCATTCATATAGTTTATTAAAATTACCAAATTTATCCATTCACACGCATATCAAATCACACATCTGTAGTACTCAATTTCCCTGGAATCTTCGCTCCAGCTATTAAGAACTTGTCTTGTGTCTGGTAACGCTTTCAAATTGCTATCCCCGACCAATTTGAAGATACCACCACGTATTTTCATCACGTGAACCAACTTTATGCTAAAATCAAACAAAACAATCATGTGATTTCCATATAAAATCCACATGTTTTTCCTTGAATTTTCGTTTTTGTGCCATTTTTCATAAATGTCCTGATTTTATTCCCAAATCAAATTCATTTTGTTTTTGAATCTCTTTCAACACTTATCTCACGTGAATCGTGCTCTTTTGAGACGTCTTATATCCAGACAGTTTTCCAAATTTTGTTCCACATTCAACTTTTCGGCCATGAGGATCTTTCTCACCCCCTGCCCTTGGCAGTGATGCACGTCACAAATCTAATTTTACACAAATACAACTGAGTTTAGTCAGTTCACAAACTTCACCATTATCCTTCCATTTTAATTTAGAATATTAATCATATTTGAATCTGCGTACTAGAACAATTTGCTACCCCGTGAATGACCGTGATTGCTTAAAATCTTCCAATCCATTAATTTTCTTGCATGATTCTCACGACAAGCATTTTGTTTGTTTGGCACAACCCCGAAAATTCAGGATAACGTAATGCACTTTATCAATTTTCAAATCAAAGAAATGTTAGTATGTGTTCCTTTCCCAGGGTGCCCTATAATGCCGCCTTAGACCTTCTCACGGCCTGTCCCCTGTCCTTTATGCAAGGGCAGTGAACGACGGTCCTACGATGCAAGTCGCCAACCCGACTCTTGATGAACAATTTTGTATGAGCATCAAAAGCGGCAACTTCCTAAATCAATCGCACATTCATGTCAAAATTGTTCGATTTCCGATTAGTCTCGCAAATCGAACTGTGATTCTATACCTCACATCACCAACCCTCCTAACTCTATATCACACTGTATTACAGAGAAGGAGAGTAACATGCATTTGAAAACAGAAATTTCATGTCCCCAACTAAGTTCATGCAATTATTTTCCCATTTTATTTTCCATCTAACCTGTTCTGTAAGGTGTACTACAATTTTAATTTCGTACTTTAATTGAACGATCCCGTGCTTGTATCCCAAGGGACCCTGCCCTAGTTTCTCGTGCGTGTACTTGTGTGTTCTTCGTACTAATGTTTCTTTAATTCAAGTGTCATTTTAAACGTCCCCAAATTACCTGTTTAAAGTCTGAAATTAGTCATAGTGTAATCCTTGACTGGGCCACCCTGCATCCAGCCAAATTAATTATTTCTCGGTACCTTTATGCACTGTCGCTGTACCACGCCCAGTCATAACCAACCTAAATTTGAAAACCTTTGAATATGCAGATGTGACCACCCTGTCGCATCCACTCCTTTTAGTTATAGCCAACATATGGGAATTTGTGTGTATCTATTTTCATTTTGGATTATAGACAAAAATGTGTTTATAATCCTAAAATCCAAATTACACCTTATGACAATTTTTTATTTTTTTATTTATTTTTTTTTAACCTTACATCTGATTTTCTCCCATAACTATCTTAAAACAAATCCAAACTGCGTTATACATGACTACCCCATTACCAATCATGTATGTGGCGGTACCATTCCGGCCACTTTCTTAATTAATCCCAACACCTAGTTATACATGATTACCCCATTACCAATCATGTATGTGGCTGTACACCATTCCGGCCACTAACACCGACAACAACACCAAGAGTTTGGGGGGGGGGGGGGTTATTTCCCTTTTATGCTCCCCCTGTTTCGTAAAGAACATGCGCATGGATAAACATCACCTGAATAGGCAGGCGATTTTTGTCAATATAACTTATCTTTTAATCCATTCATGTTCCATTTATTTCTCCCCCGTATGTCTTTCCATCAGCCATTTCCACTCACTGGTCATCTGTACGCCCTCGTCTTTATCTCTCTTCTGCAATCAATTCAATTCACAGGAAGAAAAAAAAACATTACAACAGTTCTTATATCATGAACAATTCAATTATTCAACAATTTTAGGCTACATCTAGCCTTATGTCCACTGTCCTGTAATAAATTTTAATAAAATTACATTTCCCCAATTTCTGTGTGCATGTTTTATTTATTTTCATTTGTATTTTCTGTCTGCCGGATTTATTTTCCGGCAAGAAGGTGTTTTTAAGAAAGCTTAGAAAGTGGCCACAGCCACAGTTTTTTTGTCTCACATGACCTCAATTTTAAGGTCACCAAGGTCTTGCAAGGGTTATTTTTTTTTTCAACAGAGGGGATGCGACAAGGATGTGGCTTCACAAAGGATACCCTTGCTCTACTTCGGTGCCTACGTCAGAGAGTGGGTGGGATCACCCACTGCCGTTTTGACAGCTTATTTACAACTGACTGATGCGTGAGCTACGAGCATTGGTAGTTTCGGTTTCGGGAGGTAACAGTTTCGACCAAGGTCCCTTCCGACGTCACCTCTGACCCCAATCGTTTGACCACTCACGAGAACTCCCAAACTTAAGAATAAAGTATGACAGTTGAAAATTCCATACGCAGTTATATTTTCACACTGTTAGCTCGCTTTCCCTTACTGCTGAAAAACCCCAAAATGCCTCCCAAGAACGTTTCGCCGTCAAAACGTATTATCCCGATTACACAGGTTGTCTTCAACCGCACCGACAGACTTGACGTCGAATTTCGCAGTTACCGCTAATGGAACACCAACACATGCTGGCTCCCGGCGCCCTACCGGCCCTGACTCCTCTCCGTTCTGGGTCCAGACCCCATCTAAACAGCCCAGGCCCAGCTACCGCTATCTATGAATAACCGTGTCCTCCTCACTGCGAGGACTGCCGAAAGGAATGAGGTAATTGTAAATAAACTTAAATCCAGATTTATATATTTCTGAACCATTTATTCATACACCTGGCCCATGTAGGCCTATAATTTTCAAAATAATTTATTTTCAAAGTAATTTCTTACTCCTGTCTTGACGACATTAAATCAAACCTTTTTAGTCGTAATTGTACTTTAACAACTTTCCCTGTTAATTTAAATTTCCATGAAACAGATTCTTATTACCAAAATTAGTTTGAATTTTAATTCGTTTTAAATCCAATATACTTGCGTCTAGACACCTGGTCCAGTCGCAAGGCAAATCAGTTAACGACTTATGTTTGTTCTTTTCTTCCAAATATTTATTCAAAATGAAATTTCAATCATGCCTATCTTCATAATCGATTGCTCAACCAAATTTTAATTAACCCACAATTTCCTTTGAAAGTCAGCATTAATTATTTATCCACCCATGCGTTTAGGCCTATTGTCAATCGCAATAAGTTCATCTCATCCTTGCGTTTAGGCCTATGGTCTAATTGCAAGAAATTCAAATTTAATCCTCCAGTGTGATCCAATATTAATCTTACTACAGTACTAATGAAATTACCATATTAATTTGAAACATCTCTCTCATAATGAAGTTGAAACCCTCATGCATTGCAGACCAACATTTCTCCATGTCCTATTAATAGATTATTTCACATGCATAATCATGCCATTCTCCATTCAGAATTACACTTCTCAAAATAAAAAAAAATATGCCAACCTAATTTTCCAAGCCCAAAATACCTTTTCCTCCATGTGTCCCATCTTAAGTCTAGTCACAAGTTTCATGCAATCTGATTTTTGAATAATTAAAATTTCCGATCTCAATCTTTTACATTAATAAAAAAAAATACTTTTCATCATGCACCCCTGAATTTTGAACAATTTAGTTCCCAACTTGACGTAAATCTTTTATGCTCCAACATTATCCAAGCTCAACCATAACCCATGCAAAATCATGCAATTAAAATGATATCCTTTTTCCACATTCCTGTATCCAAGAGACCAACTTTAAGTAATAAAATTTCTCCGAAATCCTAAAGTCCAACTTAAGATTCAATAGCCAATTCTAATTCAGAATTGCGCGTGTTTTCTAATTTCAATAACTTAATTTAGTACATGTATACCTGAGCACAATACATGAATTTGATTAATTTTAGTGATATGACATTAACTATGTATTCACACATAGTTAATTTATTGTGCTTTTTGCAAGGTTCCAAAATTTAATTTCGTTCAGTCACAATTTCATGTGCCCATGTTATGTTTTTCCACACTCATACAATTTCTTATTTTCCCAAAATTTATTCCTGTGTAATAGTAAAATTTTCATCCCTAATTTTTCACTGTATAGTAATAAAATAACATGGTAACTTCAATGTTCTGTAATGGTCCGATGTTAATATAGCGATGTTAAACAACGGTGATAGGCTAAATTGCCCGTTGAACGTGCGGCGAAGCCTTGTGGCATCCGGCAAGCATACGCCTGCCTGGTGAATGTGCTCACTACCCGCTGTATATACCGAGCAGCCTCCCGTGGCCTACGCCCGCTGTTGAAAACGTCGCTATTGCCGAGGCAGTTCTCAGGGACAACCGGCGATCCACACGATCCACAGGATCTCCTCTGTCACCTACACCCGCATGTGAGAATCGCCGCTATTACGGAGGCGATTCTCGCGGCTTAGCTCTCGAAGCCTAGGTCCATCCTGACCTATGACCCATCGGACCTAACCTCCCATAGTCTAAAAAAAATTCATTATGACTTCCTATTTGAAGATTAAAGAATCCAAGTTACTGTATGATCCAAAAAAAAATAAAATTTTATAGGAAAATTTGTCAATGTCTAAATCCACCATTTAATTTCATCAAGTCAACTAGACCCAATTGTATTATTAACCTTTCCCGTTTAAATCGTCTTATTTCTCCGTTCAAGTCCGCATAATTTTTTCTAGACTAAGGGAAAAAAAATTCTCTAAATTCATATCCCGAAAAACTTTCTCAGGAAAACTAAAATAGGCCCTTCTCCCATTTTCCATCGTTTATACCAGCTTGCCTATTTCTCCCATCTTTAAATTAAATTTTGATTAGAGAAGGCAAGACAATTTCTCCAACTTCAACTTCCCTAAACTCCAACCCAAACTTCTCGAAACAGATCGGGGGGGGGGGGTTTAATTCCCAATTCCCCTTCCCCTTAATCCAATTTCTGGCTTCCCGTTTCTTCAAGGAAAGAATCATAGTTGTTTCTCCACCTTTGCTGGAAGGTGGGGGGGGGGGGGGGGGGAATTCTGGGGAAACTTTCCCCAATCCGCAATTCTCTCTAAATCCAATCCCCAGATCCTTTCCTGAATTTCCCAATCCATTCCACCTAAATCCCTTCCTTCCAGATTTAGGCTTCCTTCCCAGAACTCCAAATACTTTCCCAAAATTCTCTTAACCGACCTTTATTCTCAAAACAGACTTTGACCCAAAATTTCAACTGCCTGAATCTTTTGATTTTTGCTGATTACTTATTATCAAAGGTCCAAAGATTCAAAAGGTACCATTCAACAAATTTAATTTTGAAACTTTTGATTTTTGTTAATTACCTATTATCAAAGATCCAAAGTTTCAATAATGATTTTCAAGCAACTTTTAATAGTTCCCCATCATAACCATGTCCATAATACGTCGTCTTTCCTCAAGCTTCATTACCCTTCTCTGATTATTTTGCAGACGATTTGAGAAAAGCAAATTTCCGAATATTGATTCGTTATTGAACTCCAATATTTTTTACTGAATCCCATAATAATGCGATCGAAACCCAAGAGCTAAAATTCGAACTTTAAAATTTCATAACTCATTCATCAACATCCGTTATCTATGGAGTCTTAATTCTGTTTATTAACTGAGGTCCAAAGATTCTTTTTTACTGACAAGACTAATTTGCTAATTCTACCCCAATTTTCACCTGTAAGGTTCCAGAGGATTAATCTGTTAATTTGCCTATGTTCCAGCTTATAAATATCGATTTCTAGTTCTTGTTCTCTTTCTAATTTGAGCATGAAGTCCAAATTAACGAAACAACAACAAAATGTGATCACAATTCCAAATCCTTGGATTTTTATTTATTACTTATCAATAAAGGTTCAAGGATTTCGAACCTATTACACTACCACCAATAAAATGTGACCAAAATTCCGTAGTTATTGTTATGCAAATTGCTTAGTCAAAAATTTCCTTCCCCAAAAATTTAAAAACACCTTTCCCTGTCAACTAACGTCCCTAACGCCTGCTTTAAAGGTTTGGTTTATTTTAAACCCGCCAACAATTGAAATGATCAACGGTAGCATCGAATTTGGCCAAACAGACAATAAGGATCTTTACCGCACACCCGGTACACAATGAAACCACAAATTACAAAAATTCAACCCTCCTATTCCTAAACGGTCATGTCCTATTTAATTCTTGTTCGTATGGCAAAAGACGTAAAATATAATTTCACAGATATCATCTTTTAATGCTGATCGTTTCATGTCAACTTCCATTTCGCACTTGTATACACCATGCAACGTTTATCCATTCGGAATCTAAACTCCACATTTATCCTAAAAATAACATACCTTCTCCCTATATTCGAGCATCCTGCGTGAAATAGCCTTTGCGATATTCACAAAGATTAAAAAGAGCGTAGCAAAACCTCTCCGCACGAAAGGGAAATTTTAGGAAAATGAATACCTTTGCCACATTTACACTCGTCTGAAGAAATTATGCTAAACTAGGCTGCACCGGAAATCAAAACTGGAAGAATGTCCCTTTAAATATCGAACTTTGACCTTCCGTTGCTAAGCAATCTCAGACGTTCACAAAATTCCGAGCGTCATGTGGTTCAGAAATTTGAACGCGTCAACAGCCTTTTTAACGGCGGCCTCATTTTCCCAGGGATGTCCCTGGTTTTCCACTGTCTGTACACACCCTGTCATCTTATTATTATATTATTATTATTCTATTATTATGTTATACCAAATACAAAAAGTTCGAGGTTTAAACACAGTGAGATCAAGGCACCTCTCGAATGTGTCCGCTGTCATGCAGTTTGTCAAAAAATTTTCCCTGCAGCTAGCCGATTATTACTACACTAAATTAACTCCCGGTTTTGCTCCCTTATAGTTTCTCCCCAAAACCTAAATTCTGGCAGATGTTATTGTTTCGAATTTGATACCCCTGAATAAAATCGATTTCCGCTTAAGTCTATTCTTTTCATTTTGTAAGTAACAGCCCAATCATGACCCGACACGTTTACCTTTTCACTATTTGCTGGTAATTGAGACAGAATTATCAATACTGACGAACCCAAATCTGGTGAATTAATATCCTACAATGGATTAGAAAGAACCAAAATGTGCTATGAAGTGTGTACATTTATTTCCACCCCAGAAAGTGCTCCGTTAATTTGCAGTGAATGCCAGAAGCTGTAGCTCCTTTATAAGAACGGGTTGGTTAGCATCCCGTAGGACCCATGGTCACAGACGATTTATGCAAACAGGCAAAATTTTCCTACGGAGCTAAAATTATATGGCCCTTACGATCACAACAGTAATGGATTCCACTTTTCGAAACGGACTTGTTTAAACTCTTAATTTTATGTATTTGACGTTTGTTTAATGCCAATCGAATCCTACGCTACGGCATAATTATCTGTTAATTATTTATGCGGAAATGCCGTTTTTGTTTTAAAAATGTGTTACCTTGAAAATTGATTTCTCATTAAGAATTTTCGCTACTGCAACGCTGCTTGCACAATTATATCAACCCGGTCAAAGGCATTATATGTCGTGAAACAATAACTGGCGTCGCAAGCTTACCTTACCAGTGGTAAAAATTACCAATTTAATACGTACGGTTATTTAAAACCGAGAGAATAATAAGCTGCTGGTTACTAACCATCGCTAATCGGAATAAATTATATCGTTACACTTCATATAAAATCCAGTAATCTGACATTAGTGCAAGGTAAAGTTTACCGTCACACTGAGTTCATCAAAATTTATGTTCAACCATTATCCCTATATACATTATGATATACTTATGCGCTTCCCATAAATTAATATTTGAAAATCATGTACACTCCATTTCTAACATTTCCCAAAAAACCTAAACAAAATATAAAAATTTAAAACAGTCTGCTTTCTGAACGACCTACATGACCCTTGCTATCGTAGCGTTTGCCGGATCACAGAAGCAAGTAGCCTACATACGTATCAAATTCTTTGCAAGTAGTGGCAACTAAGTAGCTGAATATGGAGATCAACACTAAAATCATCCACACCAAATTCCTTACGTAGAGAGACGCAGCTTTCCTCCCAGCCTTTCCTATCAAACTTCCCGTCAATTTAAACCAACCAAACATCTTAACTTAATTGTCTTCCCTGTCCTAAGACTTTGATGATTTACACTTTGTTCAAATGCATAGTAATAAACTTCTCCGAGAAAACAGGATTTACAGTTAGATTGAAATTACATGTTTTATTCGAATAAATATGTTAATTCAGCTACAATTTGACTAAATTAATTTTAGCTAAGAAAGTCATAATGAACATGATGATTTTGCGAAGCTCACTCAAACTCCGAGCTTACAATGTAACTACTGTTTTGCAATAAAATTTACCATAAAATTTATGTCATGTTAACCTTTAATTGTATTATGATATCATTGACCTCGTCAACTGAACGAACCCGGACTCGTCTTCCAAATCAAGTGAGAAATGACGTAAATTAGTTCCTCAGCAGGATTTCCTGCCTGATTTTTATTTGGAACGTCATTCTCGATAGAACAACTGAGCACTCAAGAAATGCAACTAAAGTAGCTTTATGTGGCATAAACAAAATCATATTCCTCTAAATGTAATAAAATCCCATCTAATTAGGAGGACACAATGAACCGCAGTGTAGTAACAATTTCCAAATATCTGTAACAAGGCCTGCAATAAAACGTTTTAAATATACTAAGTCTTCTCAGTGAAAAAAAAACTTGATATAGCTTGAACATTCCGGTTCTGTCATTTCATAATGTTCGTAACATCCCGCTTGGAAAAAAAAACTTATAAAATTTTCGACATCTCAAATTTTCTATAATTCCCAAATTCCCCAAAATTATCAACCTATCCAAATTTCCCAACATTCCAACAACTGCCAACATTTTTACGATTTCCAATTCTTTGTCTAACATTTCCAATCTAGAAAAGTCACTTCAATTTAATTTAGAGTCCATTCCGCATCAAGTCTGATTAGCATAAACAGATCAACTCCAATTTTAATCTATTTTACAGAAAGAATGTTAGTAAGGATGTAATAACAACCCCAAGTGCTAACCAATTAGGAACTTCACCCGCACTATAGGAACAAGAATGTCAGCGTGAATATTTCTCTATTTACATTTTTCTCAATTCGATTATCCTTTTGCCAAGCCAATTCTGCCGTTGACAACAGTTCAATTTACAAGCTAATTTAAAAAATATTTTCGAACAACATTCGAAATTTATTTAGGTATTTATTTACTTATAAAAATGTTTATTATTGGTTTCCCAATTTGGGAAAATGGTAATACACCTAGCAGCATAACGCACTATGCAAAAGTTTCTCTGCAGAAACATTTAAGAGGCACGCGTAACAAAATTTAATAATAATTGTAAGCAAAACCCAAAATAACCAGTAAACAAATATCAAGGAATAACCAAATCCACAAAAAATGTAACATGCCGTGGGAATAAAAGTAACCTTACTTGACAATTTCTTTAATAAAAAAACACAATTTCACCTTGACTCAAGTCAATTTCAGAACGAATCACCCAAGGCCCCAACAACATAGTTAGGCCAAGAGTTCCATAGTTCAGTTCAGGCAGTGACCAAGTGAAAGTTGTACCAAATTTATGTTGATAAAAGTGACGTTTTAACTGTAACTTGTGACCTTTTAAGCTAATAGACTAAAAGTTCAACCCGGCATTTTACCAAAATTACTATCATACTACAGATTATTTGAAACATCAATCTGAGACTCCCTCTTTCGCGTCGCCATGAAAATGATGGTATTCGTAAAATTCCAGCCTTTCTTCGAACAATGCTGTTCCCGACAAAGGACACATTTTTAACCGAAATAATAAAAAAAATAGATTCATTAGGAATCAAAACCTAAACTTAATTTCCACCAAAAGAACCGTATGGCACAACTATGATATCCTGTTCTTTCAAAATTCGCATTTTGAAATAACAGTAACGAATTTCTGACCCGTTTTAATTTTCTATTAACCTATGCCTTTTTAATTTCCCGGAGTTTTCATCTCTTTCCACTGATAACAATTAACATTACCCCTCCATCATGAATTCCTTAACAAGTGTATCATAAATCTGCGTTAGTGACCATTCTGTATCCAAAAGTGGCGTTCTAGTTTTATTAACTATTTCAAACTACCTGCGGCCATGAAAATGGAACTTTTGTTGTTCTTGTGTACTATTAACCGAAACATTTTCGCCAGAACTGAAATTCGCTCTACAATACTCCCAAAATCAGTAAAGATCCCGTTTCCGTCTCTAGTTGCTATTTCTGCCACTAGATTCCGCTCACAGTACCATCGCGAGCCAGGTTTTCCCTGAGCGCTCGCGAGCAGATCGCCATCTCGTTTATCGATTTATTATTATTTTTATTTTTATTTATTTATTTATTTATTTATTTTTTTTTTTTTTTTTGACTAGGGGTACAGTAGGTCTCCCTTCGCACTTACTATCCCAAAACGTTAAACAAATTGTTGGATCTTCTACACCTTCAATGGTTGGAATCCTAATTTTCCAGTTTTTCTGTGTTAATGCCGATAGTCCAACTGATTTACCTGTAACAATTTCTACTTCTACTTCGAAAAATGACTCGTTTGTAAGTTTAAAGTACATCGTACGCTTATTGCCTAAAAGCGCCAAAACAACAGGTTTATTTTTGTCGATACTGTTTAAGTTAGAATGCAAACTACCGAATCATTTCCGTCTTCAAATAAATTTATGACTACTGAATCACTGGTTAGGCAATACTTTTCGTTAACTGATGTTAATGCTGCAATAAATTCACTTGTTAATTCCAAATTACTTTCCAAAGAAGCTGCAACATATCTAAGTAAGTACTGTATCTGCTAGAGTACCTGAAAATACCCGTACCATATATATTTACGCCTATTGAATGTTCATCTCCTACTGAGCATCCCTATTATCTTGCTATTATTGCTATTTGTTAGAACAGCCGAAACCTAATATATTCCTGAAACCCATTGTTGTTATTTTGCCCAGTATTCTGTTGGAAACGTTGAACGGCGATTTCAGCTTTCGTAAGGCAATGAGGATAGATGTATGAGTGTGCACGCCATAGACTTAAGATTAGTACGTAAGTGCACGGCTGTGGGTCAATGCTTAACAAATACAAGTACAAGAACAAAATTTCTGTCGTTGTCGGCTGCAATACTGCTGGTTTCCACTAGTATTAATCTGATTTTGCCTCTGGCCACCACCAGCATTGCCACCACCATTACTTTGTTGCCCATAACCTTGCTTATATCCAGCGCTAAACTGTGAATTTTCTCCGTAACCATCATTACCACAATTTCCGTTGGATTTATTTCCTCGTCCACCCCTAAAATTACCTCTACCTCTGTAGCCACCTCTGTTACCTTTAAAATTGTTGCCGATTTGGCCTGACAACTGACCCCCGTTACCGTTCCTTGCCTGATTCCTCTGTCTAACAGGAAGTTTTTCCTGCACTAAAATTTCCCGGTTTAGTGCGGCAATCCCTCTTTAAATGTCCAATTCCCAAACAAATGTAACAAGAACGACCTTCCCCTGATTCGAACGAACCGCATTTACCCTAACTTCATTAACCCCTTGCCCTGTGCGTGCTGCACTAATTCTAGCCTGCATCCATGCGGATACAGCTTCAGGTATGGCTTGCTCCAAAGTTCGTGAAAAAATCTTCCCTAAAATGTCCGCCTCCAAAATTCCAACCACCTGATGTGACCCATCCCCAGCTGTAGTGCTAGAAGGTCCGCCCTTGCCCCGAACATCCCCTCGAAACAGTCGGCCCTTTAACCCTTTGTCTACCCCTATCAGCATTTCCGCCTGTTTCTGTACGCACCGGCGAACGTGAACGCATCCTTTTTAAATCTGGCAAAAGGATATCTTTCCGTTCCCCGTCCAGTAAATCCAAAAGAATAAAATCTGTTTCAACAATAGGTTTACTATCCCCTGGCATAGTCGGGGCGCTGGTCGAAATTTGACTAATGTCCATAAAATCATCCCCGTTAAGTGGCTTGTTTAATACCCGTCCCCTCGATAAGCGTCTAACCGCACCTCGAGCTGTTCTACCTCCTGCCCTAGGCATTATGAAATATCTAAAATATACTTATATTGTTCAAAAAAAATATTAAAACTGTGGGCCCAATTTAACTCTCAATCAACGATATTTACTTTGTATTGTAAATAATTTCCACCAACACACCAATTATTGCAACACAACGCTGCACTTTCCCTCAAAAAAATTTATACGAACCGTGTCCCACTTTTACCAATAATTTCCACAATATTTTCAACCGGCAATCTACTTTCAATCTAACACTAAATTGACATTCCCAAATAGTATGCAACACTCCCTAACATTCCCCAAATGTCAACAACAATTCAACACAATCCAACACAAATCAATTTCTAATCAACACAAACAATCAGCTGCAACCAGGAATCAAGACTCACAACTTCCTTTTAAAATACACTGCAAAAGCTACTAAAATCCGCACAAAATCCACTGGCAGTCCCACTAAATCACCAGCAAATTAAATTTCCACTCGCCAAATTTTCTTTTTACAGCCTAGGCTAATAAATCAATACTACTCGAAAAATTTCTATACTTTTCACGTTAGGCGTGGCTTACTTCGACACCACTGTTATGGTTTAATATTCCAGCAATACTGCAATATAAGCCAAATATGTCAGGATGTATTTGTTTACACTGTGTCAATAAATGTATAATAAATCACACAACAACCATAGACAGCTAACCTCCTTCTTTACTGTTTAGAATAAACCACTACAACAAATAGTTAAACGGTCTGCACTGAACCACACAACCAACTACTTGCTGAGTATTTTAGTTAGACACCGGTAAAGGGTTGACACCTAAACCTAGAGTTCCCTCACTCTAACCTTAACTCAATCGACACCTATGTTATTTGATTAATGGCCAAACGGTATTAAAACATGTTACAATCCTATTAATAAATAATCACTCTGATTCCTGCTTGCTTAAATGAAAGCAATCAATAACACTTCGATTATACTCATCTGCTACAAGTCCGGCTCGCGTCTTGCGGAGAAGCCAAGTCGCTCGCCACCAACAACCTTGAAACACAGCTGATCATACCAACGGAAGGAGAACCTTACTCGCTCGAAACTGCCGCACAAGAGAGAGATCGTCTCGTCTCTCGTTGTGTCTTTTGCTTTGCTCTGATTCCCCGAAATCGTGTTTCGAAATACAACCACCCAAATATGTCTTGAGTTCTCTAGAACTCTTCCCGTTTAGGCAAGTTAATTGTTCGTTCTAGTAATTTGACTAACTGAATGCTGATACTGCAAACTCAAGCTAAACTGCTGCTTCTTATGAATTTTCCTTATATGTCAATACTTCTGATAATTTAGAGTGTGTCAACCATTTACCTGAATGCTTTCAAGCTTCCTTATTTAAGAATTGCAATACTTTCTTTCACTCCACGTTTTGTTTATGCTTATAATATTTAAGCTATATTTACGCCCATAATTATTTCCATCTATTAAATCATTCCATATGTTTTTAAATGTCAATAATTAATAACTGCCTTAAATATGACTTTATTAATAACTTAATTAATATCATAATTAATATAATAATTTATTAATTTATGTACTCATTTCCATAACACAATTAATTTGGACCTTTGGAGCTCCCTAACCCCTGAACCACTTGACCAATTAGAAAGGTCCATATGAAAAGGGCACATCTCCAGAGCAACACCTGTATAATGAGCTAAGAACCAGCTTTATTTACCGCATGGAAGAATTTATTTTCGTTATACAAAAAAAGCGTTACTAGTAGTTAGTAGTTGTAGTTAGTAATTAGTCAAATATCAACGTTGTTCATGTCGTTTTTTCAACAAGAAAACGTTAAGCTGTGTCCTTAATAGTGACTTTTATGTTAATAGGTCGAAGGTTAAATGAAATGTACGAAAATTGCTTACAGTGCAATTATCAATTATTTCATTTGACGTTTGAAGTATTAGTCGGTGGGATTAGCTTGGCGAAAGAGCTTGGCGTTTGATATCACGACTTCACACGGCCGAAAAGCTTGGTGGGAATCCTTAACAAGTTTTGTTTACTGTAGATATCAGAAATCTTTGTTCCAAACTGATGAAATCTTTTTTTTTTCTTAGTAATTATGAGATGGAAACACCAATCTAGTTTTCTACTCCATTTCTTTTTTTTTTTTTGGCTTTCCTTAGATTTTGAGGACACAGTCATCTTTTTTCAAATAATCAGGATTTCTTATTAGTACCAAAAGTTAACAGAGTCTTGATTTTCTTTTGTTAGTACTGAAGTATCACCTTACAAACACACGGATTTATTTAATGTTTAGTTTGGCATTGTTGCATAATAACAATGTTTAAAACAATGAAAAACAATCAATTTGGAAGTTTAGAGCTTCCTAACCCCTGAACCACTTGACCTATTAGAAGAGGCCTTATGAAAAGGGCACATCTCCAGAGCAATACATGTAAAATGAGCTAAGAACCAACTTTATTCACCGCAAGAAATAATTTCTTTTCGTGATACAAAACAAAAGGGTTAGGAAGTAGTAAGTAATTAGGCAAATATCAACGTTATTCACGTCGTTTTTTCAACAAGAAAACGTTAAGCTGTGTCTTTAATAGTGAGTTTTATGTTGTCAGGCGACCAAAGTCTCCCGATCAAACAAGTTTCAGCCTTTTCTGTCGCATTGTTATTTATCGTCAGATGGCTGAAAACAGCCTAACTGCCTTTGATGTAAAGAAATAAATAGACATAAATCGACATAAATAGACATAAATCGCTGGACATAATAATCGCCAGTTGAGGATGTGGCCATAGCGACTAAGGCGCTATGTAAGTGATCTGGGGGCAAACTGGTTACCCGGTTCGAATCCGGGCCATGCCACTCCGACGAAACGTAAGAGCATGAAGGTGGCTTACTGAACTACGTTATTTCTAGTGTATGATTTTCGCTGTTGGCTTAATTTCCAATTTTCCTTTGCTGTAAAGACACAACGTGTCTAGTGGTCGCCATGCTCATACATATATTTTATCTGGATGTAATCGTTTTATCTTGGCGGATACCCCAAATGAAAACTTGTTAAGGATTCCCGCCGAGCTTTTCGGCCGTGTGAAGTTGTGATATCAAACGTTAAACTCTTTCGCCAAGCTAATACCACCGAGTAATAGTTCGAAGGTTAAATGAAATGAATGAAAATTGCCTACTGTGCAAGTTTCAATTGTTTCATTTAACGTTTGAGGTATTAGTCAGTGGGATTAGATTGGCGAAAGAGCTTGGCGTTTGATATCACGATTTCACACGGCTGAAAAGCTTGGAGGGAATCCTTAACAAGTTGTGTTTTGGGGTAGATATCAGATTTTTTTGGTCCAAATTGATGAAATCTATTTTTTTCTTAGTAATTATGAAATTGAAACACCAACCTAGTTTTCTGGTCCATTACTTTTTTTTTTGGTTTCGTTAGATTTTGAGGATAGCAGTCACCTTTTTCATTTGATTAGCATTTTTGTTAGTATTACAGTATCTCCTTGCAAACGCACGAATTTGTTTAATGTTCAGTTTGGAATTGTTACATTGTAAGGATTTAATTAATGGCTTAATTAGTATTCATAACAGAAACAATACAACGAATTGATTAGATACATTTTTTTATGATATCGTTCATTTATTAAATGCATGAGCCGAATATTTATTCGGATAGATCAAATTGACTCCAGAAATGTGAATATAATTAGGAGACCTCTTCAAAGACGACCGAGAGATGGCAAGATCATTGTTACTTGAACCAGTGTAATTACACCAATTGTTAGAATTTAAAGGATGGCATTACCAGTTGATAATATTTACGACATTTCGTAGAACCTTAAACTACTTTCTAGAAGTAGATTTAATTACGATAAGATGGTCGCTCATGATCGATCACTTCGAAGAATAACAATAAATCACTCCCACACGGGACAGTTAATTATATCGGCAGATAGCTTCAAAGGGCCGGACTACGGGGAACAATTAATGAACCCGAACGCAACCATAGAATGATTGACATGCGTAGAGATCCCATTTGGTGATAAGGGCCCAAGCTGACAGAATGTTACTATATTTAGACTGTCTGCAATTAATCAATATTACAATGGATTGATCTAGTACGATAATGCTACGGTATATAAACCAAATCTCGGAATGCGTGATATTCAGTCGATCATCAGCTGTTCACCAGTTGCTTAACTAGTTCATGCCAGTCAAATTCCGGAGGTCCTTATTTGGAAAGCACGCCAAGCCAGACGCCGTGCCGCATCTTGGATGGGGCTTCACCGTCGATCTAGAGCCGTAAGCTGATAGCTTCGACCAAGCTTCTATTAGGAGCTTATTAGCAATAGCTATGATTGTTAAGGGGGGATTGAGGCTTAATGCGCGTTGACAGCTTGGTCATTAGCGCCAACCTCATTCACAGTACAGTTGCCCGGGTTGCCACTGCACCACACATTACAGAGATATTATTCAAATCCCTAATCTATATCTTGTCATACATCTGTACCTCCTGCAAAAATTGAAAAACACCGGACAGGAGGACAGACTTATCGCCCAATTGACGCGCAATGTCATGCGGAAGACAGAAACGACGACGAACACCATCAAGATGGCGACAATCAACAAGGAAGTGCCGGACCGTAAGTGGCCGTCGACACCAATAACATTCATGAGGGTCAACCCCCGCAAAAGGAAACAGTGAGTAAGTCGAGTGTGACCAATGCGCAAATGGGCCAACACCACCTTCTCACGGCGACTGCGGCGACACGCCGAGTGTCATTCCTCAACAGTGCCCAATAGTTCGTAATTTATTACCGTCCTGCCTGTCCCACAAGGATTGCCAAAAAGCGTGTAACCTCAGATGCAGAGTTGGAAAGGCATCCGAGGGAACAAGGCTGAGATCCCTTTCAAGAAGGCCAGAAAGGGCCCCTTTCACTGCAGAATCCGCTTGCTCATTTCCACCTATCCCAACATGGCCCGGGATCCAGTAGAAAAGCACGGTTTTCCGCTGGCCAGGCAAGCGGGAAAGCAAAGCTTGGACACGTTGTGTCAAGGGTTTCCGAGGATTGTAATTCGCCAAGGACTCCAGGGCACTCATGGAATCGCTAAAGGTAATGAAATGCGTGCCCTGAAGGTCAAGGATCCATTCCACCGCCAAACCGAGAGCCAAAACCTCTGCAGAAAACACAGAATAGCCTGACAAAAGGCGATGGGCAACCGTCACTCCCTTACACACACAAGCACATCCCACGCCAACGTCTGACTTCGACCCATCAGTAAACAGCCGCTGATAGACGGCGTACTGAGAACACAGCCGCCGGAACTCCTGTAAGTACCTTGCTGGTAGAGTGGAACCCTTCGGGAGGGACGCCAGAGCGAAAATGAAAATGCCACTTGGGATAAGCCAAGGGGCCACTGGCATCCCCCCCAAGCATCAAGACGGAGGGCATTTCAAAGGCTATTTCCTGACAGGACTGCTGGAGCCTATCACGGAAATCACCCTTACCCACCCTGCGTCTACCGACCCGCAAGTCTGGCCAAAAAACCATGGACCAAGCAGGACAGGATTGCACAGCACGCAAACGCACAGCATACTGAATAGCAAGCTGTCGCCGACGAATGGCCAAAGGTGGCTCCGAGGCCTCAGCACAGAGGCTGACCACTGGAGACGTCCGAAATGCCCCAGTCACCAGACGCAGGCCACTGTGATGCACAGTGTTCAACATCCGGAGAGTGGAGTCACTAGCCGAACCATACACCATGCATGCATAATCAAGTTTGCTGCGGACAGGGCTCGGTAGAGGTGCAACATGGCAGTGCGATCGGCACCCCTGGAAGGGCCCGACAGAACCCGCAAGATGTTAAGCGCCCGCAAAGACTTGTCTTTAAGTTGGCGCAAGTGTGGAAACCAAGATAACCTGGAATCGAACACCAGACCCAGGAAACGTGCCTGTGGGACAACAGGAATTTGTGCCTGTCCCAAGTACAGGCAAGGATCTGGGTGCAGTGTTCGTTGGCGGCAAAAGTGGACGCATACAGTCTTGTCCGGAGAAAACCGGAAACCATTACTGATCGCCCACGTCTGGACTTTGTTAACTGCCAGCTGTAGCTGCCGCTCGTAGATCTGCATGCTAGCAGCCCGAAAGCGCAGGCCAAAGTCATCGACAAACAAAGACTGGGGAACAGCAGCTTGCTGAGCAATGGGGTTGATCCCAATAGCAAACAAGATGACACTAAGAACACCTCCTTGAGGCACACCATTCTCCAAGACAAACGGGTGGGAAAGAGACGCCCCGACACGAACGCGAAAAGAACGGCCGGAAAGGTAAGCAGAAAGGAACAGTAGCATCCGTCCCCTCAAGCCACAGTCATAGAGATTACGGAGAATCCCATAACGCCAGGTCGTATCATAAGCCTTCTCCAAGTCAAAGAAAACTTGAACCAGATGTTGACACAGGCGAAAAGCCTCCCTCACATCTGATTCAATGGCAACAAGATGATCGATAGTTGACCGAAACCGTCGAAAGCCACAATGGGACGCAGATAAGAATCCCTGTGATTCCAACACCCAGACCAACCGCTCACTGACCATCCGTTCCATAAGTTTACAGACATAGCTAGTCAGAGCGATTGGGCGATAACTGGAAGGAGAAGTATGGTCTTTGCCCGGTTTCACAATCGACATGACCACTGCTGCCCTCCACACAGCTGGAATAGAGCCTTCCGCCCACACACGGTTGAACATTTCCAGCAAGAACTGCTGGGAGGCAAGAGGCAGATGTTTCAACAGCTGATAATGAATATCATCAGGTCAGGGCCTGGGGCGGAGTCATGCGACTTGAACAAAGCTGAAACAAATTCCTGCCTGGTGAACGGCAAATTGTACTCCTCCAGCCCATCGGAGCGAAAGTCAAGAGAGCGAGCCTCTTCCCTGCGCTTAATCCCAAGGAAACCAGGATCATAATGGTCATCACTCGAGACTCGTGCAAATGCAGACGCAAGACAATCAGCGATATCCGGCACAGATGAAA
Organism: Lithobius niger; assembly: GCA_023313725.1. NCBI lineage: Eukaryota > Metazoa > Arthropoda > Chilopoda > Lithobiomorpha > Lithobiidae > Lithobius > Lithobius niger. Next base: position 344,129 of record JAHWFP010015892.1, on the reverse strand, counting down.
CCATGGCATTCGCCACCCTCAACTGCAATACCGGAGAAGGCACATTCCTCCCCGAGATCTGGCGCACCTTCCTCCACACCTGCTGAGAAGGCGTGGAGCGCGTGATCGAAGAAACATAAGCCGACCATGAAGGACGCCTAGCCTCACGGATGACCAATCTAGCACGGGCACGACAGCGCTTAAAGGCAACAAAATTGTCAGTAGTTGGGCTAACCGTAAATGCACGCAATGCTCGCCTGTGGGCCTGAATGGCCCGCCCGGAAGCAGGCGTCCACCACGGAACAGGAACCCGTCTCGGCTGTGTGGACGTACGCGGGACAGAAGCATGAGCAGCAGTGAGGATTACATCAGTGAAATGAGTTGAAAGTTCATCCACATCAGTAAAGTCCTGAACCGCATGCTGGAAAACAGCAGCCTCAGCAAAGGCTGACTACTCAGCTCGTTTCAGCGCCCACCGGGCTGGCCTGGAAGCAACAGAACCCTGTGTTGTGGACAACACAATGGGGAGGTGATCGCTCCCATGCAGATCGGCAGTGTCAGCCCAAGTGAAGTGAACTGGGATGGCTAGCAAACAGAAGGCGAAGTCCACCGCTGACCAATTGCCTGTGGCCAGATTACAGTGAGTCATGGCTCCATCATTCAGGATGCAGACGGACCACCTCTGCATCCACTCCTCAAGGATCCTCCCTTTGTTGTCCGTATGAGGTCCCCCCGCCACTGGACGTGGTGGCTGTTAAAGTCGCCCAACAACAGGAAAGGGGCAGGAAGCTGGCGGACCAGGTCCTCCAGGTCACCAACCCCAAAGACCTCATCCGGTGGTAAATAAAGCGAACAGACAGTAACATTGAAGCGGAAAGAAACTCTAACTGCTACCGCCTGAAGCCTAGTGTGCAGAGGCATACTGGCATGGGGCTGAGTCTGTTTAACCAGCACTGCAGCACCACCATGTGCACGTGGCACAGGGTCAGCATCCAAACGGTAGACAGAATAACCTCTAACAACCGGATTATCTGACGCCTTAAAGCAGGTTTCCTGTAGGCAGCAGCACAGAGGTCGCCAATGCGACAATGCAGAGATGGATGTTGCAGGGTCAACAAAGTAATAAGCTTGTCCACCGTCCTCGTCAAAGACCTGAGCTCAGCGCGTAAATCTGTCAAATCAGCAGACTCACTAACTGGGCCAGGCATTGGTGCACTGCACACCTGCGCAAAAGAACGCATCATTGCCGGTGCTGATGGTTTGGCTTTCTTTCGGGCCTCCGAGTAGGAAAGCCCGTCCTTCACCTTTAGTTCCTGCACTCGACGTTCCTCCACATAAACACGACAGTCCCGCGAAGAGGCCTGGTGCTGACCACCGCAGTTGATGCACTGCTCTGGGCCAGCACAGTCAGCGCCTTCATGGGCTGCCTGAGCACAGGAAACACAGGTAGGCCTACCTTTACACGAGCCACTGGTATGGCCGAAGTGTTAACAGCGGAAACACCGCATCGGATTCGGCACGTAACTCCTGACCTTCAAGCGCATGGCTGGGCACCATTCTCGCCTTTCTATGTCAAACGCCTCACAGCCGTAACACCCTGTGACTTGAGTTCGATCAGGATGACATCATTACTGAGACCCCTCAAACCGAAGCATGTCACTACCCCCTTGCTGCTATTCAAAGTACGATGCGGCTCGACATGCACTGGGCATGACCCCAGTGCACTCGCTTTCAAAAGCCTCTTCGCCTGACCATCGTCTGCAACTTCCACAAGGTATCCCCCAGCACGGAGCCGAGAGACACTCTTCGGATCAGAACCACAGATCCCTTTCAGAGCTTTGTGAACAGGGAATGGACCAAGTTGCATAACATCTCGGCCCTCGCTCGTCACCACCAGGAACTTCGGGACTTAGTCCCAACTTTGACAAAAGTCTGGTAACTGGGCACCAGGCCCAACCATCTCGGGTTCCCTCTTCTGGCGCTTGCTAGTGCGGCGAGGAGGGGCACAATTTTGGGGGGAAGAAATTTTTTCGGGGGAGGGGGGGGGAAGAAGTTGCCATTGAGAGCAAAAAAAAAGTTGCGGCAGTGCGCCCCACGGAAAAGAGAGCCCCGCGCGGCACTCGGGTGATGCAGGGCCGGAAGCCGCATATTCAGGGCCCTGCACCAGGAAGCTAACACTGCCGTCTATCTCGGTGAGGTGGCAGCCTAAGCATGCCAAGATGCGAGGCCACCAAGGAAGCCGTACACACGACCTCCGTCGATAACCCAAACAGTTTGGGTCTGTGATGCAGACGGATACAGCACAAGCCGCCTCCCCACATCGACAGGACCCGAAAGGTCATAGCCGAGTGACCTTAGGCCGGCTCGCCCAGGCCACCCGTCCTCTTGAATAAGGAGCCAAAGCCCGAAAGCCAGGATCTCCGCCTCCACGGATTACTACGTTGTAGCACACAGCCAACACGCTGGGGGGATAAGGATGAAAAGCCCAGTGGCCAAAATGGGCAAATTGGAATCAAACCCAAAAGGGGATTCAAACCACCAAACATCCTCTAAACAGCCACCCTGGGTCCGGTTTGTCCGGATGTCCCTTCACCTCTTTCCGACTAGTGCTTGCGACGGGTATTAAACCTGCCCGTCATACACACCGTAGGCGCACTCGCAAACCGTAGTGTTGAGGTTGCTAGTGTTAGAGACGGACAAAAAAACCCTCCGCCATGCAGACCCTTGGCACACTAGCAGACCGTGATCTTGGTTTCCCTTTTAGTCGCCTTCTACGACACGCAGGGGTACGGTGGGCCTATTCTACCCCCAGCCCACAGGGGGGTATGATTGTTAAGGTTAACTAGTAATACTACATACGCTACTAAATTAGCCCGTGATCACACAATTATTTAAGAGATATAATAATGATTTAGTTTTCCGCTCGACTTAATCAATAATGTCATTCGTTCGACTCGTTGCCGAATAATTGTAATCGATACCATAAATCATAACAATCTGTCACTGATTTAATTGGCCATATTGTGGGGTCAATATTGTGTACGCCAAAATGTCGATTAAAGGCCCAGTATTAGATAAATGATTGCTTATTATTTAGCCTACCAATTTCTGTGCATAACTATTGCTTTAACACAATTGATTGCCCTTTTGCTATCCTGATAATAATGTTTGTTCTGATCGAAAGTTCACTGGAATAGAACATTACAATGGAGTCATAAGTGTGATGCAATCTCCTTTGAATGCCCGGAAAAGAAAAAACGGAAAAATAATTTTAAGAGCATTCAGTTGTATTTTCTAGAAATAATGCCATTTTTGCATTTTTGCAGTCTTAAAAAGCTGAAATTTAGCATTAAATTCGAGCAAGAATTTTTTCGACAGTAAGCAATAATAGTTGGTTTGTTTGCAAACAAATTTTAACACTTAAAATTAAGGGAAAATTTGATAACCTATTTACAAAAAGTAGCGCTAGAGTGGAATACCAGTGGTTTATACTTACGAAATAAGCCCCTAGGTCATCGTACACAGACATTAGACACACAAAAAACGGAAACGTAGGTTTAGTACATCCAAATATCAATTTTCTAAAAGCTGTTTCTTTTGATTCGAAGAGCAGCGCCATTTTTATTCCATTTTAAATCCAGTTGTTGACGGTAGGAATCGGGAACTACAGCGAAACTTACGGAAGCAGTAAACGGCAACTTAGCCAGAGCGCATGCGCCACGACTGGTAGCGAGGCTACGCGAGAACCTCCACTTCCACTTCCCGTTCATTCGGTTTCGGTTTTCGCTAAAATTAAACAAATAAATGCAATGCTGTGTACCACAATGTGGCAATTATTCGAAAAGGATAAGCAAATCTACGTCGTTTTATGTACTACCTAGTAATACTAAAAAACCCTCTGAGTGTAGAATTAGCCAATTTAGGATTGAATGACGCAGAAAAGGAGTAAACGTGTTCGGCACATTTTGCGAAGATTATAACGCTGGAGTTGTGAGAAGAAGCCAATGCTCTCCCCGAACCATACCATGGGTGCTTTTGAAAATTGACTGCTTCATGTTGCGAAGGAACACGCTGTTGCATGGACTAATTACGTAGGTCGTGCGACACGTTGCATTATAAATATTAAATAATCCTCTGATCTAGCTTAATTTTTGACGATTACATATAGCACTCAAATTACGCATCAGGCAGTAAACTAAACAACCGAACCGCACAAACGTATCTTAACAGCAAGTAGGCTACGTAAATCAACTCCTTCTTGCTGTTCAAAATAATACTGTCTTGTTGTTTATTGCTGTCACGTGAATTAGAGCCGAAACGATGACAAATATTTCTAGTGACGGTTTTTGGTAAAAAAAAAAAATATATGTATATACTAATTCGGGACGTGTAGAAGAAACGAGTTACTTTTGCTTGATCTAACCAGGTTAGTTTTCGAAGGCACCCTAGGTTGGATTAGGGATCGATCATTATTTATCGCTGGGGGGGGGGGGAGAAATTAGGAAGTTATGAATTTTTTGACCCTCTCAAGGGGGGTGATAAATTTTTCAGGTGCTGTCAAGGGGGGGGGGAGTAAAAAACCACTGACCAAACTGGAAGAAAAAGTCATTTTTGGACCTCAAAAATAGCATTTTTAACAGTCAAAATTTCTGAAAACACCTCAGATTCCTGGGGGGCAAGTTTCTGGGGCATAACTTCTGGGGGCCCCAGCTCCCCCCCCCTCGCAAATGTATGTGAATGTTTACAAGGTTTTGAAACTATTAGTACCAGTGCTGTAAGTATAGTTTTTATAAAGAATTTTGTAGAAAAGCCTTGGCACCTGGTGTCTTGGCTTCTGTCTTTCAGGTGCTGCCTATGTTACGGATGTGTGCATAGACCTTGCCTTTTTGTTTCCTTACAGTCCCCTTTACAAGTTAAATATTATAAATAAAATCTAATCGCTCGAAAGCAATCTTACTGCAATGCTTACACAGAAATTTATTACATTTTAGAGCTACAAATTTATTATAACTTCCACCCTTATAAACTTCTCAAAAGCTTTAAACCCTCCCACTCACTCCCCTGCCCAAACCCACTTCCTATTCTGTTATTCACTGCTAGAAAGAAAAAAATGTCCAACTGTACACGTTGGTCCTTGTTTTGCTGGGTAACTTGTCAGCAATCAGTTTGATAAAAAAAAAAACCACTCGATTCCCCACGATCCAACGACCTTGAATGCA
>JAHWFP010015892.1:317834-338831 GCA_023313725.1 Lithobius niger | reverse complement strand
CCCCCCCCCCCACCGCCAAATGATTCAGCCGGCCACCCATGACTTCGTACATATTGACTCTTTCCTAAAGTAAGCATAATCCAACACTGCCAGTTGCCTTTTTTGGTGAAAAAACGATATATTTTTCATTAGGATTGAACGAAAATTTTAACCAGCAAACGTAATTTTTTTTATCACCTATCTTTTATAACATTTATTTTTGCGGAGACTGAAAAAAAATGCATGCGCTGGGATGCTAAACCTGAGATGAATAACTCACTGTGCATTACTAAACTCAGTATTCTCTGGCGTTACGACTGTTACGGTTTTTCGATCAGCGTCCTTTGGGTATCGCCGTATCGGCTGCTGATCGAAAAACCGTGTTACTGTGAACGCAAGTACAGCTTAATATCGTACTAGCACTAACAGAGTAGTCATTTTCTTATTCTACATTTTTTTTTAGTTCAATAACCAATGAAGAAGTTTTAGCATGGTTAAAACGCAATGTTCAACGATCAGAAAAAATGCCATGGGGGGGGGAGTTCATTTCTGTGTGAGGTCTTAAGCTTTCTTTTAAGCTTAAGTTTTCGTTAAGAATTTAAAAAAAAACTATAAATAATATTTAACTTAACTAATCTAACCTTGTGTGGTTCGGGGACAGCATTGGATTGTAGCGTTCTACTCACAACTCCATCGTTATAATATCTGCAAAATGTGCTGAACACATTTACTCCTTTTCTGCGTCATTTAATCCTAAATTGGCTAATTCTACACTCGGAGGGTTTTTTAGTATTACTAGGTAGTACATAAAACGAAGTAGATTTGCTTATCCTTTTCGAATAATTGCCACATTGTGGTACACAGCATCGCATTTGTTTGTTTAATTTTAGCGAAAACCGAAACCGAATGAACGGGAAGTGGAAGTGGAGGTTGTCGCGTAGCCTCGCTACCAGTCGTGGCGCATGTGCTCTGGCTAAGTTGCCGTTTACTGCTTCTGTAAGTTTCGCTGTAGTTCCCGATTCCTACCGTCAACAACTGGATTTAAAATGGAATAAAAAAGGCGCTGCTCTTCGTATAAAAAAAACAGCTTTTAGAAAATTGATATTTGGACATACTAAACCTACGTTTGCCGTTTTTTGTGTGTCTAATGTCTGTGTACGATGACCTAGGGACTTATTTCGTAAGTATAAACCACTGGAATTCCCCTTTAAGCTTTGTTGGGAAAAATAACATTGTTGATTTTCACTTAGTGTTAGGTTTGTTTTATGAAATTGCTGGTTGACATGTTCAATGCTATGAATTATTTTCGAGTGTATTATCTTGTGTGCATTTAAAAGTTACTTTTATTTAAAGGACCCATATACCCTTTTATTGTGGCAATTTTAGTCAATTTTGGGCAAACTTATAAGCCTGAATTGAGTTCAGTGCATCTTGATATTAGTCACAGTAGTGCTAATTTTCTATGAAATTGTTTGTGGTTACGTTTAAAATAACCTCTGTCAAATTATTGCCGACTTCAGGTGCTAAACTTTGGGAAAAGTTCACTATTTTCCAATTTAAAGGGAAAATTCGCCATTTTGTGCAAAATTGTAGAAAATTTTCAAAATTCCTTAAAACTTAAGACTTGTGCTACAATTAAGTTTAAATCTAGTTTAAGCTTTGAATATTTGCTTAAAATCTATTAAATTATGCCTAGAACTAGAGGTAATCGTGCTAGAGGCACAGTTCAAGTCTCTTCGAGAGGCAGACCAATTAGGAAACCTCAAAACCAAGGAGATTTTGTCGAGTTTACCGATGCTTCAGTTAGCACTCCTAATTTAGATAATACTAATACCACTCCAAATGTGTCAGATACAGAATCAGAGAATTCTGATACCACTGATACTATCGACGAGATTGACGACACATTAAATTTGCCTCCTCCCAAACGAGTTCAGTCTCGTTCAGCTAATCGCTCTACTCAAAATAGGGGTAATGTGAGAGATCGAATCCGATCTAGGTCGCCACACGATAACCGTGCACCGCGTACAACTCGTGTACCTATAAATTCCCAAGTACCACTTAGAAATCAGGTAGCACTAAATAATCAGGTACCACCCAATAATCATGTGTCATTAAATCAAACTATGCCACTAATCCAAACAGTGCCATTAAATTTAGCAGCACCACAGCATAATCATGTGTCACCAATTTTGATACCGTCTATACCTACCTTGCAAATGCAAACAAGCGCTCAAACACCTCTTACAATTCAATTACCAATAAATTCGCAAATACCGAATCATTCCCATGTTCCCATTACTCCTAGTGTAGTAATAAACTCTCAGATTCCATCTGGAAATCAAACACCGCTAACTTTAACCCCAAATCAAATTAGCGGGCAACAATTCAATGTGATAGAGGAAACTCATCTTCAAAGTATTTTAGATCACACGTTGGCAGTCTGTTTACAGTCAACTAACGATAACGTAAAAGCAGTGAATGATAATCACTTAGAACTGTTAAAAACCATTACGGAATCAAATCAAAGCAGGGATTCTCATAATAAATCTAGACTTTGGGAAGAATTGCGTTCAGCAAAGAAAGCTATTTTACCTTTTGCAGGAGATGACTCATTAGACATTTTCGCTTTCGCATTAATGGTCGAAAATTTGCGCACATTAGATCCTTCATTACAAGATTCGGAACTAATTTCTGTCGCATGTAGTAAATGTACAGGTCCAGTTGCAATTTATTTAGCCATGAATCTGCAAAGTGCTACTTCTCGAAATTGGGAAAGCTTTAAGGAAATTTTAATCGATAGATTTGGTTGCGGAGGTGACATCATCACCTCACCTTGTTTCACGCAACGCCACTCAAAAAGGGAGAAACTATCAAACTTTTCGCTGCCAGGCTAGAGAAACTGGCTCTCAACTTTGGAGAATTAAGCCCACAGACTCTGCATCTCAGCGGGAATTTAAACCATTAGCAAAGGATGGCGGAATGCGTTCAGTATTTCTTCATGCTATGCCACGAGAAATTGAAGTTCATGTAACTTCACAAATGCATACCACGTTTAGGGATATGTACAACTCAGCTATCTATAACCGAGCAGTTTTAGCAGGATTCCAGGGTGATGAAAACGATCTTAACTCTGATAAATCAGGTACTAAACAAATTTCTAATGCTGAAGTTAATAAACTTGCTTTTGGTACAATGTTAGACAAGATAAACTCATTAGAGAAGGGTATGACTAAGCTAAGTAACGCTAAAACTAAAAATGTTGAAGCTAAAGTTAGTGCCGTAAACACTAATGCAGGTCAAATTAGAGCTTGTCACCATTGTTTAGCCCCAGGTCATATAAAACGGGGTTGTCATACTAAGGAAGATAATCTACAACGAGGTAGACAATGTTGGGAACAAATTAAATCAGAAGGCAGATTTTCTAACAATAAATCCAACAACAAAAACGGTCGCGGAGGAAACCGATACAGGGGAAATAACCAAGGTAAACGCGGAAACTATTTTTCTGGTGTCGATAATAAGGATTCTGTTCAGTTTAACAAGAAAAACAACCCCTACTCATATCAGGCTAATACTAGCAATAACGGTAACAATAGTTAAATACGGTCAACAAAAGCAAAATAAATGGTAACAATAATGGTAGAAATCAAAACCAAAACCAAAATCAAAATCAAAATCAGCAAAGACAAAATAACAACCAAAACCGTGTTCCACAACACGCTTCAGACGTAAAAGACGGTAATGCCTAATGTCAAAATGGTTGTAGTCCAAAAAACGAGTTAATAGTCTGAATGTTAACAGAGATCAGAACTAAACTCAAAGCAGTCAGAACAGAGCAATAATGACAATCAAAATCCACACGTCAGCTCAGTTCATGCTCAAACTCCTGTTACCCAAACTAACGAAGTGAACAGTATTCACTCCTTAAAAGTAAAAATGTGTTCCATTATTTTAAGACGAAGATGCAAATTAATTATTGCTTAATTTGTATTCAAACTTCGAATGGCATTAGCAGAAACTTGCTTTGCCAGATCGCACGTCAGCTTTACTACGTTTAGCGTCATATTTTGGCAAAATTCCGTCAAAATATGTTGCAAGATCTATAGAAGGTAATAAAAATCTCGTAAATGAATTTACAAGTGTTCTAAACACAGTTAACGATAAATACGACTTAACTTGTAACTCAGTAACAGTAACACTATTCGAAGATGGTTTAGATTCCACAAATTTTCATTCAGAATTAAACCCAGGCAATACTAAAAAGCCGATCATTCTTGCTTTATTAGGTAACGAACGCACAGTTCAGTTTCAACATACGAATGATTTATTCTATAAACATGGAGTTAAAATGCCTTCGGGCACTTCTATTGGTATTTCACAAACAACGCAGAAAGATTGGAAAATTAGGATTCCAACAGCCGTAGGGACGTTTGAACCAACAATTTGTTTAACGTTTTGGGACAGCAAAAATGTTGCTGACCCAAATGCGTCACCAGCAAAACACTCATCGTTGGAAGAGCGAGGAAACTTGATTACGAGCATTTCTGCTCAACCGGGCAACAGATGGTACAAGCAGCACAATCTAGCGTCCGAAGTTGATACTAGCTGTGAGTCAGAGCAGCAAAACTAAGCATCGCTCGACTCGGAGCACACAGCGCCTAACGCTGATAACGTTCAAGTGAACACAGTTTCAAATAAAACTAAGGTTAAATATTTGCGTCCATACTTAGTGTTTGACGTTGGTAATAGGCCAGAAATCTGTTTATTAGACACAGGTTCTTCACTTTCGTTAATTACGAATACAGCAGCACAACACAATGCATGCTTAAGAATTTTAGTGTTAAATGCCATTTAATTCCAATGACCACACCAGTCAATTTGGTTGGGGTCGTAAATCGTCAGATTAAAGCTAATAGGAAAACAGTAACAACTATAGAAAAAGGTGAATTTTCTAGAAACCATGAATTTGTCATCGTTCCTGGTGGTTCACTTGGTAGTATTTCAATACTATTGGGTTACGATTTCATGTCAAATAAATAAGATTCGTTAGCATTAAATTGCCCAGATATTGTCTTAACTATAGGCCATTTAAATTTTCAAATGTCAGCATCACCAGAATTAGCTCACATTGCTTATAATCAAAATAAGGAAATAATAAACAGGGAATATTATAAACCCAATCATATTTACGTAGCATCACTTAGCGTAGCTACAGATGTAGAGACCGATGAAAATCCTAAATCTACATAGAATTGTACACCTAAACAGCATTTAATAGACATTACGGTATCTTTGTTACGAGTCGAAATACCGTAAATCGCCTATTAAACGCCCATGGGCGTCTAAAATTTACATGGAAAAAAAACGGAGGGGGCGTTTAAAAGGCTATAACCAATTTTTGGAAACTACAAAACAGGGGGTGGGCGTTAATTATACCCTGGAGGAGTAGCCATTTACACAGTAAGTACCAAATTTAAAAAATAAAAAATAAATTGCTAATCTTGCCGTAATTTATTGACTTCCTATCGACGTCTACAAAATATTTCTATTCTTACCTTAATTTACCTTGACTTTCCATCGACTTCTACAAAATATTTGCTAAACGTATTGACTTAATCGTATTTGCAAATCCTAGACTTAAATCTTATTCAGTTCGTACGGTAATAATATTCAAACCTTACGGTAAATAAATTCAAAAATATATTAAGTCCAAAGGGTAAGCTTTATCCTACACCGCCGAAGCACATTAGGCCTAATACCGGTACGACTCATACGTCCGACTCGTACACGGATTCCCCATCGTCGTCCCAGCCCAAAAAATCAATGTCACTATCGGCATCGTCCTCCAGTAAACTATCGTCATCATCGCTAAGTTGCATTTCAGTGCGTACAAGCGATTCTTCAGAGCCATCCAGAGCCGTACTTAACCCACAGCGTTGAAATGCAGTTACAATCATGTCTTCCGTTATCGATCGCCATGCACGGGAAATCCAAAATATTACTTCTTGTCAAGTTGGTTGAATGAAATTCCCTCGCACGTTTCGCTTTCCATTTTGCTGCCATTTCGTCCACTCTTCCCTTAATTTGTCCTTAAATGGCTTGTTAATAGAAACATCCATCGGCTGTGCTAAAGCAGTGCATCCTAAATTTAATAAAAAAATTAAAAAAAAGCAAACGTAAACAAAAACACGTGCAAGCTGAATGTCATCCATGTCCTTGGCCAATCAGAGCGCACAAAGAAAACGTGCTTGGCAAGAGCGAATCAAGATGCATGTTATGCCTGCATCGCGCAGCTGCCTGGGAAGCCGATTGGCCAACAACATTGACTCTCAGTATAAGGCGAAGACACTCGGTATAACGAAGTTCGCTTGCTCTAGTAGCTTACTGTAAACGCATAACGTAAATTCATCCGACATGTGAGGACGATATCGATCGAGTGCCAGCAATCTTCTTGCGTCATCTGTATCATCGCCCCAAACACGACGAATCCAGCATTGACGTTTGTCTGCCGTCATCCAGCCATTGGTTGTAGCTTCGATTTTTACGTTTTGTGGAATGATCAGCTGTTGCTTAACACGTGGCGGAATAATTCCATTTCGTTCTTTGAAAATTATCACGGCTGGGAATTTATGGCCATTAGCACTACCACACAGCGCTACGGTGCAGCCTTTTTTTTGAGCTCCGGTTGTCGAAATCCTTATTGTACGTTCACCACGTGGGCTGTTTGTTGCATTAGGGACTGAATCAAATCTACGCAATAAAAAGTTACACGACGTTTTATTATAACGTTTGCTATAAGATTTCTATGATTTAAATGTACCGTAAAATGACTTACCTGACCATAGTTTGGTCCATGTTTGCAATATTATGCAATGTGTAATTGTTCTTAGCCCGCAGCAATTTTATACTTTTTCGGAAGCCACCGAGCTTGTCTTTGTAATCAGCTGGGACATGTTGGGCGTTGTTTGTTCCACGACGCATTCCTACGTCAAATCTTTTTTCCAGCTACGTAGCCAACCTGTCGATGCTTTAAAGTTTTGCACGCCATTCTTGCTAGCATAATCTGCAGCGAATTGCATCAACATGCTGTTGTTTACAACTCTGCCATCGCTCCGTTCTATTTCCAAAAACTCGTACGTGGCGTAATCCAATTCATCCGAAGTAGGTGGCCTTCCTGGATGCATTCGTTTAAGATTTTTTAACTTTCCACAGTCGTTTAAAACAAGGATGTCATATTGGTCTCGCCATTCTCGAAGTCTTTTACGATCGACACCAAACTCATGTGCTGTGGCTGCTACGTTGTCACCATGCTCTCGTAAATATTCTACAGCTGTACGTTTGTAGCTAATGGTATATGACTTTCGCTTAGGCATTTTCCCGTCGTCTCCTTCTTAGGTACACGTCAAAATGAGCTGTTGCACGGAGAAAATATTGTATGATAGGTTTAAGCTTCTGGTACACAAAGCAGTAATGTATTTGAATATGCAAATTTGAATGCAAGGAGTAAGGTCGGGAGGATCGATTGGACGGAGGTGGGGGGGGGAGGGCGTTAACAAGGCCATTTCACGATTTTGACATTAACGTATTTTTGGGGGGTGGGCGTTTATTAGGCCAGGGCGTTTATTAGGCGATTTACGGTAATTCCATCAAAGTGAGAGAGTAGAATAACCGGAAATTTACATTTTTCGTATCCCGAAATACAGATAGGAGTATTCCAACCTGAAAATGGCGAATTTCCTGTACGTCTTGCACACAGTCTTGTTAACACAACTCCCACAGGTATTATTCCAGTTATGTGCATTAATTTTAATGGATTTGATGTAGAACTAAATGCGGGTACTATCCTAGGCACGTACACGACATCTATTATCTAGTATTATCCTTAGATTCATCAAATTCAAACTTTCCCACCTCAAGTCCCATCGAGATATCTCAAATCTCAAGTCCTATCGAGATTTCCCATAACCAATCCAAACCGAGTGAAAGCTCAACGGAGGTGCTAGCTAGTAGCCTAGCTAACGCTCCCATGCCGAAAACCAAGGCAGAACTCGATGCGGAATGGAACATTTTTAAACATAGGTTCAAAATAAGGAGGAAACAGAAGAATTTCTACATATGCTTAGAAATCACCAAGATTCATTTTCTAAAAACGAATTTGATCTAGGATGTTACGAAGGATACGAAGTTTGTATAGATTCAGTTGTATCACAACCAAGTTCTAAAATGTACCGTGTTCCTTTTCACCAACATGAATTACTGGATAAATACATTGATGAAATGCAAAGAGTAGGTATCATCCAAGAGGGAAAATCCGGATGGTTATCTCCTTGTCTAATGATAAAGAGAAGGCCAACTGGTTATGGAGTAGTCGTAGATTTATGCGGCTTGAATTCTGTCGTGGAAAGTGTAAGCGATCCAATACCCACCGTGACAGAAAGCATGACTCACCTTAGCGGAGTGTTTAGACTTCAAGTTCGAATTTTACCAACTTAAGCTAACTGAATCAGTTAAACCTAAAACGTGTTTCTCTGCAAATTCTAAGACATGTTTTTTTAACCGGCTCTCAGTGGGCCTTAAAAGAGCACTTGCCACTTCCAGTTTTGTGCACAAGAAATATTTTCAGATGTACTAGGAGCCTATTGTACCGCTATCTTGACTATTGTTTCCTGAGTAGTCCAAATGTTAAAACCCACATAGTAATGTGAATCAAGCACTAGAACTAGTCGCTCATGCCGGACTGAACCTCAGCGTTGAAAAGTGCGAATTTTCAAGTAAAAAGGTCAAATTTTTAGGTTTTGTGTTAGACGAAAACGAGATACAACCTGATAGCGATAAGACAAAGGCTATGCAGCAGTATCCTATGCCTAAAACACCTAAACAAGTTCGTTCAGTTTTAGGTATGATAAATTTCTACAGATGGCATATTTCTTCATTCATCGAAATGTCACAGATTTATTCAAATTAACAAGGAAAAACTGTAAATTCATCTTGGGTGAAGATGAAGAAAGAGCTTTTCAGGAACTTAAGCGAGCTATGATAAATGCTGCAACGCTTAAACACCCTGATTTTTTAAAACCCTTTTTTCTTGAAACGGACGCTAGTGAAGTAGCAATCGGAGGTTGCTTACGTCAGTATCATGGAGGTATAAACTATCCGTTAGCCTACACTTCCCGAACCCTCACTGAGGCAGAAAGGAAGGAAACAACTACAACTAGGGAAGTTCTAGCGATTATACATTGTTTAGACTCATTTCGTTGCTGTTTACTTGGTAAGATGTGTTTCCTGATGATGGATCATTTAGCAATTTGCTATCTCCCCCAAACTTGAAAGGGAATATGAATTCATATTACGTCATACGTCAGGCAAGCTTCTAGCGGTTTCTGATGCGCTATCTCGTATAGAGATACCAGTCGCTGTGTTAGGCAGTCAATTACCTGACTGGAGACAACAACACCTAGCGGCGGAGCAACAAAATGATTCATTCCTAGGCCAAATAATAAAACGTCTTAAAGATCAGTCCTCAGAAGATCTGATCGACGCTTTTAACCAGCGAAATATCTTTTTTAAAGATTATGACAGAATTATGTACAGAATTCGACAAGCAGACCCAAATAAAGGTTGTATGCACAATCTCGCACAGATGTGTATACCAAAATCTCTACGGAACTATTGTATCCGGGATTACCATGCCACTCCAGGTGCCGGACATCGTGTAGCCAGTAAAACTAGAGATTTAAAAGAATTATATTGTTATTGGCCTAAAATGGTGGATTCATTACGTTAAGACTTGTCAAGTTTGTCAAGCTTACGTTAGACCTAACAAGCCACTCAAGGCTAAGCTAAGAGCTTACTAACCCCTACAAAGACCAGGTCATTCATGGAGCTTGGATCTCACTGGACCTTTGAATAAAAGCGTTCACGGAAACATCTACATAATCACGTTAATTGACGACTTCAGTCGTTACGTAATGGCAGTCAGAATTCCCGATAAGCAAGCAGAAACAACAGCTAAAATGTTGTTTTCTCACCTCATAGCGAGATACGGAGCACCCGTGTAACTGCGCGGAGATAACGGAAGCGAGATAAACAACGCTATTGTGGTAAGATTGTCAAATTTGTTCAATATTAAACAGATAAACTTCACTCCTAACACGTCATGGGTAGGACGAACAGTAGAAGCAGCAAATTAAAGGATAAAGACAGTATTACGTAAAATTTCAGCAAGTTGTCCAGAAAATAGGTGTGAATATCTCGAATTAGTGACTATAGCGCTAAACGCGTGCCCTAATTCAACCACGCTAATTAGTTCACACTATTTACATCATGGTTCTGAATTTATATTGCAGAGTGCAGTAGCTTTCGAACCACTACGAATCTGCAATCTGCTACGATAGTGATGACACTATAGTACGTCTAGAGAGTAGACTACAAGCAGCATTCGAAGTTGCTTGAGCGCATACTTGGAAATCAGTTAAGAGACAACAAAACTTTTATGATCGCACGGCACGTCCTTACTGCTATATCGTCGATGATTACGTGTTATTACGCGACTTATTACCAATAAAACAAATTTCTCCGAAATTACTTTGAGCTTGGACAGGCCCGTTCAGAATTATGGAATTCGTTAACGATGTTATCGTTCGTATTGTACACTTTTCGGATCTACTTAAAGTCGTTCGCGCACATGTGAACAATTTAATACCATGGTTCCTTAGAACGAATAACCAACCTGTTCCTTTTAACGGACCTACCGACTTGGAATTATCGGACCAGCTTAACGGAACGTAAACGGAAGCTGAAATAAAATTACAAGAAGTAAAACTTTTATCGGAAGTTCATTCACGGACCATTTATCGGAGATTCATTCACCAACGTTTACGCCTTCCGAATCCGACGATGCAGATAGCGGTTCAGAAACGAGCTCAACTAAGAAATGCAAACGCGTCGAGCCAAAATCGGCCGCCTATTTACAAAATAAATACCGTAAAATAGATTGTGAACTTAATAAGCAAAGAATACTTGGTTCTACGCATGGTTATAATACCCGTAGCAGTAAAGTTACCGCGGAAATTAGGCTGCGTCGGCAGTTGGAAGAGGCAAGCGTTGACGATGAGTTAGGCCTTTTGTATCCAACGGAGAACAAACTAAACATGGCATCACCATGAAGGAGCGTTCACGCGCGCCGCATGCGGGGAATCTAGTGAGTAAAATCGGAAGTACCCTACCGAAACCAATGCACGATTGCTAGACCAGTCACCTACGCAGTTTCGACTCTCACAGTGCAGTGCACTAAACATATTTACATCGCATAAATGCATGAAAATAGCTTAAGTCTATTATGTTTCAGGATGTAATGTAGAATAATATTGAGACAGAAACTCGTAGTTTGTTTTAGAAAAATACTATTATTTGAAAATAAGAAAAACATGAAAATATGTACAAACACAGAAAAAATATGAAAATATATATAGCACATATGAACATAACACATAATACGTATATTAATGAGTATTTACAGCATGACATAAGCAAATAATAAAAAACGTAAAATGAATATGACAATATTTAGAAAAAACTATAACATAGTATTATACCACAGAAGATAAAATAACGTAAACAAAAAAAATTATTTACAAACATATCATATAAAGATTTGCAACAAAATAATACGAAATAATAAAACACAGAAAAACAAAACATTGGTGTAGTAAAATAATTTTGAAAATGTAAGACATGGAAATCATAAAATAAGAACTAATTCACAAAACCATGTCGTAACCGCAAGTTACAGTAGGAAAGTTAAAATTATTAAATGGATAAAATCATGAGTCCATGAAAAGTTCCGTAGGAACGATGAGTAACACACTTGCATTAGGTTGGTGTCCTAGCGTTTGACCGAGGACAGAGACTCGCCTCGACCACCCTTGGAACTAACCCACAAAAACTTTCAATCTTCAAAACTAGATGGCGTTAGTAATTTGTGCGTTTTAAAACTTCAGTATCATTTACAGTTTGTTTGTGGGCTCTCAATGTTATTCATAAAATCTTATTTAAAGTATTCTTTGGAATTCTCAGACGAATAAAATTTATTAAGTTATATTCTAACTCTTTTCGATATTATTTTTAACCAATCACGAAGCAGTTTGGTTACGAGAAACGCCATGACATCTGTTTTGTAATGTGCCACTTGTGCTTCAACTAAAAAAGTGAAATGTTCCAAGTTAATTGCCAGAATGGGACAGATGAAGAAATTCAACTTTATAAACAACAAGAAAATAGTTTAATAATATGGCGGAAAATGTTTGCTCACTTAGTGCAAGTATTTTGTTGGTGGTCCGTGTTCATACTGGAGATAAGCCCTAAACAGTAAAATTTGTGGTAAGGCATATCTACGATTATTTGTTGCACATTTTGAGTCGAAAGCCAGGAGGATGATTATATCTTAAGTGTGACACGTCGTATTATGATTTGTGAGATTTTCTGCTGCATTTTCTGCATTCTACGACAAAACAGTGAGAAACTGTTTAAATGTGGAAACCGTAGTAAAGCGTTTTAACTGAAGCTCATGTTTAGTGGCGTTTGGGGGCAAGAAGTGTCTTAATGTTTTTGTGACAAGAAGCCTAGTAAATACATAGTATGCGGTACTGCACTTTCTGGTGAATGAAGGTTGTTGCAACGTAAATGAATTTTTTCTACCGATCGTTCCTTAACTCAAGTTTGTAGTACGCAATTTTCTTATTTAACGTGAATACGAGACGATGTGTATTCGAATACAAAACGGTGTGAAAACATGGAAATACAACCTTAGTGGTGCTGCATTCCATACATAATTAAAAGAAATAAGACTAATTTTAAATGTGAGATATTTTTCCTGGTAGCACTTTTTGAAGTAAGAAATACAACAATGCATAGTCAACGTTATTTTAATGAGACACTTAAGTGAAAATTAAAAATCTACAATTTTGTTGTAAAAGTGTGCAGCAATGTAGTCGAATGATAATGGTGTGAAACCCTTGAAGTGTGAATTGTATGCTGCAGCATTTTTACTGAGAAACCGTTTATTATCTACGGTCGAATTCTACTCCAGCTGATTTGTAAGGTGTGTGCTACTTCAAATACTAAGCCTCATTAGGTCCCCTTTTCGGCAAAAAAATTAATGACATTTTATTTAACAAATCGTATGTTTTTATATAAAAAAAATTCTTTTAACTTTTCGTGTTGTTTTTCCTTTTATCCTATACGTTAATTGTTAGAAAATTGTTATTCGTCTCATTTGCATGACATACTGCACGAGTTTATTTTTCACGGTTCTTCTGCTCCGAAGCAGAAGGGAGGAGGGGGGGACAGGAGGAAGGGGCAGCAAAAAATATGATTAGAACACTAGAAATGTTTTCAGTAACTTACTTTAGAAGGGGTTAATACAGGGAGGGAGTCATCAGGTAAGTGGTGTGGCGATGGCCGGGGTGGGGAGGGGGGTGGACGTTTATGAGGCGCCCCGATTCAAAAATCTTTACATATGGATTAAATTTGAATATATTTTTCAAATTCGGCGTCACTTGTTATTAGTGTTAAAAATTGTTTAAATAAAAAATATGAGTCTTCAAAACTTGTCCGCGTAAAAAGTGTTCGGTAGTGAGAAAGAGCCTCCGTTACTCTGTCCAGTGGGACAGTCACAGACAGTGGTTTAACTAGGGTTTTGTACTGAGGGGGCAACACTAGGCATTTAGCCGAATGGTGTGGAGGGAGAACCGAATAAGAGCCCCGGAAGCTGATGGACTGTTGCTATTTCCAGCATTTTCTGGTCTTGTAAAGTGCCATTGGATTCCGTTTTGCTGACTGCATTATACGCATAAAAAAATTTTGTTATGTAAATCTTTCAGTTTTTCATACTAGATACTTTTTTTTTAAACACTGAATCTTTGTTAGAAATGTTGGGAATTTTAAGCAAAATATGGCGTTAAAGAGTTAGTAATTCTTACTGTTTATCTTTACTGATTTTCGTATTTCTCCATTTGTTACCTGGTTACTTTAGTGATTTAAAGGAGAAACAGTAGAAGTATTAATTAGCTAAGATGAAAGTAGCGTCTTTGACCTCAAAATGAAGCCATCTGACGGTAAATAATTTTTCAGCTATGGAAAAAGCCACTTGGCCAATTTGCCGAATAGGCTTTCAAAACCTCACAGAGGGGCGAATCTCCCCCCCCCCCCCACTAGTTAGGCCACTGGTCACAGACAAGAAAATTGTGGAGGGGGACGAATAAAGCCACTTCGGGGTCTGGGGGAAAGCTTCCCTAGAGCGTTCCGAGCAACTGAAGCATCTAGAGCTTGTGGCACACTGCTCCGTTCCCTTCCGATGACGAAGAGAGCCTCCAGGGCCACTATAGTTAGCGACTGACTGCAACGGATGGCCCAGCACACATTGCTTCCGTCACTAACTACGGTGGCCCTGGAGGCTCTCTTCATCGTCGGAACGGAGGAGTGTGCCACAAGATTATGGTACATCACTACCCAATCCAGCTTCTGTAGAGTACATATTCATATTCGGGCAGAGTTTATGCAGCATCATGACACGTTCAAGCAACTAAAAAAAAAAAAACGCAAATAAACAATTTATCAATTCAAAAAGAAAGGTCAATTTTGCAATTTTGTTCAGTTTGGTTTTCCGGAGGAGGGGGTGGCCCCATCACTTTTTTCCTGCTGCACTGATTTAGCAGCACAATTACGGCCTAAAGGCATTGTCGTTACATAATTAAAAGCTTGACTAGTTAGGAGCGGACTGGCACTGTTTGTGCCTGAACTAACCAAACAGTTTTCCAACTCCAAAATCGTACGAGGGTGATAATAACATAGGGAAATTGGGTCGTCGGGATATAAAGGCTGTAAGTTTATCAAGTTTAAAACGAAAAAAAATCACGTGCTTTAGGGTTTGAAGTTAAGAGTTGGAGAGTAGAGAAAATTCTTGTTTTTGTGAATCAAAATATACTTTACCTTACACGACATGACATTATATTGCCCACTGAGCAGGAGTCGAGCTTTTTCTTGGGGGGGGGGGAGGGAGGGGCAAGATGGGGGGGTTAGTGGGGAGATCTACCGAAGAGTAAACTGGGTACGGAATTGAAAAAGAATTTAGGCTCACGCTAGAACGTCATCACCTGCTCCTCAAGAAAAGCCTACCTTGCTGATTTATGAGAAAATAAATAAGTTATTTTTTTAAAGAAAATAAAAAATCAACACCTGGTCATGCAGGAGCTACCCCCTCCCCCACCTTTCCCCCACCTCTCCCCACACACGTCCATCTATCGCCCTTTTTTGCTTTTTCGAATTTTGCAAAGTGAGTGGTTTGGCCAGAACGGATACTTTCCGGTTGTGCTTCCTTGCCTGTGTCGAAGAAATGGGTACGTACACTGCAATTTGGTGTGTTGCTTCTATAGGGTTTTGTGGGGGGGGGGGGGGGCTTGCTCGCCAGAATTTATTCGTATTTTCCGGCAGGTTCAATGATTGGGGAATCTTTAAAATATTTACCGTGTGCCCCTGCAGTTCCGCACTACCAGGGATGACAACGGTTTTAAGCCGGCAAAGATTTGGGAAACCGCTCACATCAAATGGCACATTACCCAATCTCAAGCACGAGTTTCAAGGGGAAAGTTTTGTTAGTTTAAGAGAAAACAAAACAACGTCGCACGGGGATCGCGGAGGGGGGTGGGGGGTGAAGTTGAAATAAACGTGACCGCTGTATCTACAATCCGTCCGCTATAATTTGTCCATTTAGCTGTCTGTAGCCACATAAACCGTAAATGGTCGATGCATGTTCTAAATGTTCATTGTAGCGCCCTACTAACCGTCAGCTGTAACAAATGTGTTAATTGTACTTAAGGCTGTCACAAAATTTCCTACTTCAAGATAAAAAAAATTGAAAAATAGTTTGTGTCTTCCTTTTGCAAGCTTTTATTTCATATGTGAAAAAGTATAATATTTGACACATTTTATTTTGCCTTTTGCAAAAATCTTGATTTAAAAAAATTACAAAATCGCCTCGCAGTTCACAAATAAAGGGTTTTTTTCTTTGTGGCTTTTATTTCCTTGGTCTGCAGTTTACACTCGGCTTTTGCCCCGCGATTTTATTTTCCACAGTCTATTTTATTTGAGTTTTTCTCCGTGGCCTTCCCACGGTTTAACAGCGTTTGGTAAGGAGAAGGACAACCTCGGGGATCGAACTGGAAACCTCCGATCACCACTGGGGGCACAGATAATGTTTAGACTAGGTCAGAGTAGACCCCGTAACCGCTGGTAGTCTATCACACTACCCTGGCCAGCACTGAATGGCAGCAACTCTGTTAAGGTCCCCTTGGTAGTCACTGATCAGACTATCTTCTTCAGTCAACTGTTGGTTCACGTTCACGAACTTAATTGGGACTCAATCAGGTTTCATTTTCTTTACAAATTAATTCAACCGAGTTCTGTTTAGAATTATATAGACCCTGAAACAGGCCCTTGACCACCATTGAAAATTGGGGGTTGACGTAATTCTACGTTTTGGTCTTTTAGGCTGCAGTGAATGACTATGAACTGCTGGTGTACTGGTGGGCAACTGTGGAGGAGTCAGCGGAGGGAGTGCAGATAATTTCTTTTTAAATGAATTATCGAAAGGTGAAAAATAGTGAAATCTTTTGGTCAGTTATTTCCTAAATGACTAGGCTTAGAGGTATTACTTAAAAAAAAAAACTTCCACAGTTAAATGGAACGTCGAAAGATGAAAAAAATGGCGAAACCTTTTACTCAGTTTTTTCCAAAACAACTTGGAGAAAAGCGTCCATATTTCAAATCGACATGCTCCACGTTCATTTTATTCTCCCTGGTTTCAGGGGACCTTTGGGACATTATTGCCATGAATTTCAGAACTTTTAGGGTTGCTTTTTTTCTCTTTAAACCGGTTTGTTATGGACATTTTTCATCATATTTTGGCCCTTTGACATTTGTTACTAATATTCTTTAGACTATATTGTTTTGGAAAAATTTAGTTGCTTGTGTATTAACACAAAAGGATCTTCAAATCGTAGTTGGGATTGGTTAACAGAAAAACTGAATAGCAAATCAAATGGCCAACTCAGTTTTTCCAACTTAGTTTCTTTATGCTGTGAAAAGTGCAGTGCCTGTCAATTTTTGCGTTATGTCCCAATGATGCTGCTTGTTGCTTGAGACTTGAAGTTCCGCCTCAGTAACCCTACCGTGCATGCGCGGCCCTCCCTATAAAGGATACGTACTCAGGGAGATCTACATCACTTTGTCTCAAGCTGTCGCCTGGTCTTCAGCATGCTGCACCCGCCATTCTCCTGCTTTCGGTCTTCTACCTGAGTCCTTGTCGACCACAACGACTGCTACACGTTCATTTTGTATCGCGCATGTCGTTGTTGGCATCGGCTTTCCCTCGAGTCTTACCTGCATCCCGTCAACCTCACCTTACCCTCCGGTCGTCGTTGTCCCCTTGGAACCAGCTTCCTGCTTGGTGTGACGGCCACTACACGTTATTCTCCGCACAATGTGCACGCCGTCAGCACCTTACCCTGCCAGGCCTACCTGTCGCCATCTCCTGCACGCCTCTCCATTCTTGTCAAGCTCCTTTCGGTCATCCCCGGGCCCATTTCCGCTGCCAGACTCCAGGCCATGACAACGATCTCCCGTCCTGACACCTTGGCGCTTTCGGTCATGTTTCTCTTCGGCTGATCCTCGCGGTTCTCCCTACCGACCGCCCTTTCTGTCGTCGCCAACATCAGGCTTCACCTTCAAGCCACTGTTCTTCCCTTTCGGTCATCCTCTTGGGATCACCATCTACTGCCTAGCCCTCGGCCGCCACTCACCGCAACTCAACCGGTACCCCGTTTTCTTCTGCTCTTCAGGTTTCGCCCCGTCCTCGTTCAACGACGCTGTCGTCTCTTCGGCCAACCCTGTAACGAGCTACCCTTTCGGTCGACCTACCTACTCCGTCAACCTTACACAACGTCTTCAAATTCATCACTTGCCTCGGCAATTACATGCTACTTGGGCCGTGTCTTCCCCTTCGACCTTCCGCATCCACGAATGCCATGCTCTCCTCTACTGCAACCCCGACCGTCGACAACGACCGCTGCGCACCCGGCTTAGTCCGGGTCATTCATGAAGCCAACAACGCTGATGTCCCCCTCTTGTCAAAGTTGGAATTTGGTCTTCGGTCATCCCCTTGTGATGCAAGCTGCCCTTTCGGTCATCACTCCGGCTTCGAATGTCATGCCTGTCCTACACCCCGGCCGCCCTCATCGACCACTGCACGCCAGCATCTCCGCCGCCAACAAGCACAAGCACTCTGACCTCCTTTCAGCCACTCAAGAGCCCGCCGCGAGAAACGTTCATTGACGATCAACAAAGTAGTCAACCTCACGGCCTTCACCTGTATCAACCCACATACGACGGCTCCTTGGGATCTCCTTCCCTATCGCCTTTCGGTCTTCCCTCCTACACTACCAACCACTTCAACATCTGCCTCACCCCGTTGCCTGCATCCCGGCTTCCTTCACTCAGAGCGGACACATCGGCACCTCGAGACTTCCGTTCACACCCTCCTTTCAAACAACCCTCCATTGTCACCATCCATCCTTGGCTGGCTGTTCCACCTTGCCATCCACACGATGCCTTCGCGCACGTGAAGCCATGAAGTCAGATGACTGTGACTCTTCGCCGCACCTTGGCCTTCCGTCTTCCCAGACTCTATCAATCAACTGCCTCGCCTCATGGCCCACACCATGGCTGCCCTCACGTAGTTTCGACTCTCTAATGCCCTATGGCCTTCAACCGAACCTCCTTTCGGCCATCCCTTAATGACACAACCGCTCCTCCTCCGAATGCTGATTCCACCTTCCGCACCGAGTCAATATGCCGTCGCTACGCATGCTCCACTGTCCTCCTTCCAGTAACCCCAGCAACATCGGCCCTCCCTTTCGGTCATCCCCGCAACATCACTGATTACCCTTTTGGTCATGTGCCTCATCACCTCATCCACATCATTTCCCTGCATTCACCACCACCTGCCTTTCGGTCATTACCCTGGTGTGCTTCCATGTTATTACTCACACCACAGCTGCCGCAACTACGTGATTGCTTGCCCTGCTATTCACTCCTCGGTTGCCACCCACGACACCGATAAGATCTATCCGTCTTGAACCAGGAAGACCTCTGTGCTCACCCCTGTCTGTCAACACGGCCCACTTGTCTTCGACAGCCTCTCCCCGTTCAACCAGACCTGCCTTTCATTCATCCCGACCCTTCGGTCAACAAACAAGCCCTTCACACACACCTCTGCCTTGTGACGCTTCGTTCCTGCCAGCCTTTCTTGTCCGTCTAACATCAACCTACACGGTCCATGGGTTGGGCCGCTCATCTCTATCCCCGCACCACCTTCCCTCCAACACTCTACCGCCTTTCGGTCATCACCTTCTCCTTTCGGCCTCCAACTCGTGACGTCACTAACCAGAACGAGTCTCTCTTCCATTCCCGCCTTGCGGAGTCCCTTTGTGTGTTTTCACGGAACGCTGTCTAGCACTCCTCTGCTCCAGGTTGTTTTACATTACGTTATCATCATGGTGAAGACGTTAAAGCCAACAATTCTACCCTTGGAAGATCCTTACTCCGGCAGACTTCCACTAGTAGAAGACCCCGGTTGATGTAACTGTCCCGGCTTGAAGAATCCGAATAGGAAAGACCCTCATGTCACCGTGTGTCAATATCACCAGAAATGTAACTTCTACCACAACCCATGCCCAATTTGCGTCCGTATCCCATACGAAGACTGGAAAGTAATCTCAGTGCTTCAACTTTTTTCTGCTAAACGCAAAGAACAGAAACTAAAAAACGTCAAGTTCGAAGAACCCTTCAAATCCCCCACGTCAAAAAATTCCGTTCTTCAACCACGACTTTGGCATTGCCATCAACCCCCAGGAATTCCGAAAATTCTTCGGCCGCCGTCACTCCGATTTCATAACAAACGTGGGTTACTTCACCGATGTCCACTGATTCTCCCACAACTGCTCCGGTAGACACACCAGAAGTGCAACACGGAAACGAGGATCTTGACCATGAACAGGAGGACCAACTTCCTCCAACCCTGGACAATCCATCCTTCCCACTGGAATCCTACATCCTCCATCCCGAAGATAAACAATCCAACCTCGTTCCCGCTACACCTCATTCTCCCAACAAGTATGACCCTCAAATGCCGTCACCAACATTTACTTCTCCTCAAAGATCGAATTATTCATCCCACTCCGATAACGAAGCTGACCCTTCTTCAATCCCTCCTCCACCAGTTTCGGTCAGTAGCTATCATCCCTTCACGTCTGAATCCGACGAACCATTCAAGATGGATCAACGCGAAATCTTCAAGACCATCAAACACAAATTACAGCTTAAAGAGTCATCAAAAATCCAGCTAGACATTAATTGTCTACGAGTAAAACCCATCTTCTGATCGTGGCAAAAACATATCACGAGCCAGCGGTAACAGATCCAAGATCTCAAGAGTGCAAACTGAGAATCTCCATGCCACTAACAATGAACAGTTCCGACAGTTAACCAACTTGACTCTACAACAGGCCTTAAAGAAGCGTAGACCAACCTCTCCACCCCCGCCTCACCAAGGCATCACAGAACCTGAATCCCTAATGTCGTGGTCACCTTCCCGCATTGATATCGAACAATCCTGCAACCCATCGTACAAAAAACTAGGTCTCTTCCTCCACTCCAGCCTTATCCAGCCTTCCGACCCACGCATCCGGCTCTCCATCCTACCATCTAAGCCCTTGACTTACATCGAGCCTCCCCTCGAAGATGACGCTCCCATCGCTCCTCTTGATGACCCCTTACAAGATCATCAACCCAACCCTATCCTCAGCACCTGGAAGAGCAGTTCGGCAACCGCTCAGGACCACAACTTACGTGCCTTTTCACTCTGACAATTTGATAACGACACGTATTTCACCCCTCTTCATC
>JAHWFP010015892.1:247218-306815 GCA_023313725.1 Lithobius niger | reverse complement strand
GTGGTCAATAACTTCTGAACCACACCAGATACAGACATGCTGTTTGTGGCGTTATAAATGGCTTTGCAAAGGCACTTTTCGTTCGACAGAAAATTGAAGTTTGGAGTTTAAAAAAAGTTCTGTTGAACGACAAGTGCATTTACAAAGCCATTTAAACGCCACAAACAGCACGTTTTGTGTCTGTACCAGTCTTAACAGCTCTTATGTTCAAAAACAGCAGTCAATGACTGTTATTATCTACACCTAAACTAGCAAAATAAATGCCAACCAGGTACTGAAACTAGACAGTTGCACCATCTATGGGTAAAAAAAACTAATTGTCACCAATAAATAAATAAATACAAGCGCCATCTGTGTCTACTAGAACCAAGCGCCATCTGTTGATGAATCAAAATAAAAAAAAACTGAAAATGCTTCTTGTTGCTTTGGATGCAGCAGGCAGAATCAGTGATGCCATCTATGTTTGAAAATATTAATTAATGAGAAACAAAAATGAAAGTATTGGTAGAAAAAGTCAGACGCTGCCATCTGTGGATAAAACAATTTGTCATTCAGTAAATCAAACTGTTCGCACCACGCACATTACAGCATTACGCATTATAAATCCATTTTTCTTTAACTTGGTGGCAGCCACAACAGGCCTGAAATTTCTAACTTTTTTAAATATTGACCAATTTCCTAAATTCTTTCAAAATCTTAACCATAACAGGTATTTTACGAACAAATCCGTAAGAATTTTTAAGATGACCCGATTTTATTTTTGAAATTGTGAAGTCTTTTCTCGCCAGTCAATGTTCCCTCATACTGCAGCCAAAAAAAAAAAAAGAAAGAAGACATTAATTTTAGCTAAGTTTCACGTTTTCTCCTAAATATCGGCGGCCATTTTTCAAAATATGGTTAGAATTCCACCAAAATCAATATTCTTCGGAATTTGGATCTCCCCTATTGATCTGCCGTGTCAAAAATTAAAAATTCCCAATTTTTTTTCCGATTTGGATACAGGTGTAAAGTGTTCAGCAATGAACAAAAATAAAATTTGGTTTTATTAATCTGCGGACTGAAGCACAGTGCCACAGCCTTACTGTTGTTGAATTTCGTCCAACGGATTTTTGAATTCGCCATCAATTTCTGGAATGTTTAGAAGGAGCGAGTTCCATTCGGGAAAAGTTAGTTCCAACTGGGTTATCGGGACCATATTCCAATCGAAAGTGTAGAACACGAGTTGTGTAGCGTTGCCGTTAAATTTTATTCTCAGTCTTTTATTTTCTCAAGACGAACTGCATCAAACATAGAATCGAGAGCATTCACCAACAACGAATTGAAATGATGCAGCAGCACGGCTTTCGTTGATGGACTTAAGAACAACTGAATCACATTCTGAATCTGTTCAATGGTGCCTAAAGCAGCACTTTCATCATCTCCACCAAAATGAGCCTTGTTATTTCTACGTTTCAAAATTTCTTGGTATAAATCTCCATGATTTTTTAACAAAACGTTCCACTCGTGGGCATTCAAATCAATTTGGGACCCGCCCGACTTGAAGTTGACGACAGCATTTTCGCCAAATGAAGTGACTTGAACGAAGGAGTTTGGCCCCAGGGTGAATACATTACCATCACTCATGGTTGGTTGCGGGCGCTTCTTTAATAATAAGAGGTATTAATTTTATTTTTGTTTTTTTTTATGCTCTTATTCTTCAAATTCGCAATGTACCTTTAACAAATGGTGCCCAGTCGGAATGACACCTGAATTGGAGACCAAAATCGTGTTCCCAATTTGCAGTTCTATTGGCGTATGTCAAAGCTAACCACGGTGGCTGCCTCACCAGCAATTTTATGAATGGTCTTAACCGAATTAGCTTCGACCTGCAAACCCACTTGGAATTGAATATTGATTCGTGAGGCAAGGGCTATTACTTTAGTTATCCGACCGAGTTCGGAAGCCGTGATGTACTGTTGGCCATTTTCTGACAACCATTTAAGGGGGCACCTACCCTAAAAATATTCTCCCCACACAAAATTTTTTTTAGGTTGGTCTGGTGCAATAATATGAATTTTACGTGGTACAACACTTTTTTTTGTTAACCGAGACCTTTTATGGCTAAAAATACATTTTTGGGGGGATTATTTAGCTTTCCGTAAGGTTATAAGTTTCATGTTCGAATTGGATTTTCTCAGAACGCGAATATCGCTAGCCATCAATCACTAAAACACCATAACTATACTTAGAATTGAGATAGTGGCTAGACATTTTTTACAGAAGTTCCTAGGTATGGTGACTACAAAGTGAACCAAAATCATACTTCTACACACTTCCGGTGTAGTTTTTTAAAAATCCCAAAATTTTGGCTATATAATTTTATAATATGCGCAAATTGTAATTATAAAATGTAAAATAATTGTGGTATCAAAATTTTTTTGGTTCACATGGTAGCCCTATGTGTACTGATGATTTAGAGCCCAATCTCATTCATGTGCAACAATTTTTGCCACCTTTATCAAGTAGCAGTATAAAAGTGTAATAAAATTTACCAAAAATGTACCGGTCCTGTACTCCCACAAAGATAGAATAAATGAAAATTTAAAATAAGTCCTAGACTTGTATTTCAACACACTTTAAGGTACAAAAAAATTATGGCTCCAAGGCAATTACACTAAAAGAAAAAAAATTCCAAAGTTAGGCCTCTGTTTAGAGTAGGTGCCCCCTTAAAATTATCTCTCGTTTCTAAATTTGAACAAAAACAGTAGACGCGCCTGAGAACTCGTAATTCCCTCCTAATCCAATTTACTTGTCTACGTATTTCTTGGTCGCTGCATCGCTGTCACTGGATGGCTGACCCAAATTTACTAATTTCTTGTCAGCCAAGCTTAAATTTCCATCAAAATCTTTACTCAAACCTATTTCTGATTTCAGGTAGCCTAGAGTAACTGCTTCGTTTTGACCCATGGGCGCCCCGAGATCGACTATTCTGTTTCCAGCTAAACTCAAGTTCCCTTCATCATTTTTGGAAAAACCAAGTGCGTTTTTAACGAATGTGACGGTAGCAGCATCTGAGTCAGAAATAGGAAGTGCTAGATTGGTAATTCTCTTCTGCCTGGCATTAAATCAGTGTCTGGTCAACTCAAGAAATCTCCATTATGCGATGCCGTTTTGATCCGTTTTGCAGAGCTACCAAATTTATCGATGAAGCTCATATTCTTTCCTTCAAGTTATGGATAATTTGAAAAAAGTTTTCACCCTGGAACAAACGCTGAATTGCGTACAAGCAATACCGGCTACACATTACCTCTCTAGATTCTTGGATGTCGGTGGTTGGATAGGAAGTTACCATCCGAAATATCTTTTGATCTCGAGAGGAGCTTTTAAACCAAAAGAATCGAAATAAAAACAACAGCTGGGCTCTCGACTGAAATAACACACCCAGTGGCTTCCTGGAGCTGTGGAGTCCTGTAAATTGATGATGCCGCTCTCTCCATTCAGCCGCAGACGTTGAGGAAGGAGGTCTTTGCTGACCGTGCCTCTGTAATTGGTGACACCTAATTTTTCAGCATATCTGTTTAAATCTACGTTAGTCAGAGCCTTGTTCAATGGTACACCTGCTTGAGTTAAAAACCTTGTCCAGGGTTTCGGTTTTTGGTAGTTTTTCTTTTTTTTTGACGTCTTTTTTTTAAAGTTTTTTAAGTCCGGCTCCCTTCTTTCTATACATGGCGAGCGCCTCCATGGCGGCGTTATGCCGTTTCAATTCTTGCAGCTGCCTGGAGTTATTCCTGGCCGAGTTGACAGCTCTGGAAATTCCAGCTGATGCTCCAGCTAAACCACCGATGGAGCTCAACCCCGCCAGGGTGGGTAGGAGAGGAATTATGCCGCCAGTTTGATTACGAGAAAGTTTCAAGCTCAGTCCTCGACCTGCCTTGCAAGCCTTCAATACTTTACCGTGTTGCGTTTTAGTGAGTGGAAGCGTCACGTTCCCTCTCTTTAGCTGAGAATTGGAAAGGCGGAAAGAAGGAACTTTGCCAGCTTTGACGTGTTTTAACATTTTTTTGCTTTTGATGGGGAGTCAAAGAGACTGCTACGTTTTTGTACATGATTTTTCCTCTTTAAGAAAAAAAAATAAAGCATCAAGCATCATTCCAAAACCTCGACTTTATTCCTGTCCAATTTTAAATACATTATTCTATCGCTAATGACCAAAGCTAAAGCTTTCGTGTTTGAAGGAACGGCGGCTCCGAAGCACATTTTTATTTGCAAATCTATAACTGATGATGACAATCTTTCAGACTGCTTTGAGACGACGAGGGCAACCAAGGGAAATTTTTTTGAGAAAGTATTGACTTCATAAGCTAGTCCAGACGATCCGGACCCCAGCCTGTAGTACTGCTTCCTAAAATCTACGATCATTTGATACAAGTTAGAGATGTTACCTTGTGCAAAATTTACATTTAGATCGAGAAATGGGTAACGTTCGGAATTGAGCATTACATGTAAAGCTGTAGTGATCGAAGATTGCCGGATTTTTTTCCGCATCATTGTCTCTGGCTGTCTGAAAACCTTACTATCCACCTCGGCGGTTCAACAGCCGAAGTAGTAATCAATCTCCAAGCGCAACTGGTCAAGGTGGGAAGGTCTAACTGGTCAGCGTACCAGTGTTTGAATGCGAGGGGGACGCTGATGCCAGAATCCACCATGGCGTACAGTTTGTTTTTTTTTACTGTCAGAGGGAGTCACGTGCGGGAGGAACCAAGTTATTTGGTCCAAGACTAACTTGCCGGTATCAACGCCCGATGCTCTGAATATAGCATTATCGTCCCACAATCGAATAAGCACCAGTGTTTGTTGACAAGCATATAAAATTTTTGTATAATCCTCGCAAAAGCCCAGGAAGTGGGACAATGGCAAGGCGAAGGAAAAACTGCCTTTCGGGTTGCACGCAAAGAGCACGTCTATTTTGTGTTTCAAAATGAAATTCGCAGTATCGTCTGTTGAAGATGCATTATGGGAGGCCAAAATCCATCCTCTATTGGTCAGTTCCGCCTGTTGCTCCGGAGAGTAACTTACTAAGCCTTTAATGGTGCTTGCAAAACCGGGCATATTTAATTGGTCTTGTCGCCTATTTTATACTGTATCATGCCAAATAAATATGCGGCAGCGTTATTCATCAAAGCAATTTTATCTGTCACGGCGTATGCCGAGCTGTCAGAACTCTTGACAAGTACACCTTTCACGTGAATGTAGCTTTTGTGCGGGTGGGTGAATAAATCTTGGTTCTGAACCGTAATTCTGATTTTGCTGTTGGTTGTATTCACGTTCGTCCAGATTGAATGGTTTGGATTGAAATATACTGATTCGTCCAGTATGAATGGTTCTGTAAGGTTCAGATATTTCTCATTGGTCTCCATCCTTAGGTGCTGATGAGACTGTCTATGAATTTGACGTTTTCAGGACTCAGAAATTGTCGCTATCTAGCTCTGAAATTCTCGTTGTTCCCCCCTTTCGCTTGTGGTAATGTTTCTCTCTTATAAGAGCCACCCAATTTGCTGTGGACGGTTGGTTCTTTAGCTAAAGGTAGACTGGGAACAGTCGGTTTCATAATATTCTTATTAAATTTCAACATTTTAGGTTTTTTATTTTTTTTTGTAAGTGTAGTGTCACCGTTAACATCTCACTTCTCAAATTAACACGCCTGTTGGCCTGGTCAGTCAACCAAATTCTAATAGAGTAAACCACGTTTTTAGTAACGGGCAGATATATCAGTTTGTGAGGCGAAGAAACCACTTTATATCCCGGGGAGACGTTTGGGAAAAACGAGTAGAGAGTTGGTTGGGTCGTTCCATCGACGTATGAACCAGAGAACAAATCGCAATGAACCAGTATGCTATTAACGTTTAAAATATTCACGCCATTCATTCCCTCATGCCGACCGAAACTATAAATCTTGGCTTCGAAACCGAAAATCTTTGCTAAACTAGTTTGCTCTGAAAAGTCGACCTTCAGTCTCCGGTCGGTAATGTTCAGTTTGCACTTCAGAGTGTTTAAATTTCCTTCGATTAGAATGTAAGGCACGTTTTCTGAGTCGTTCCAGTGCTTGTTATCTTTCAGTTTTCTGTAAATGATTTTTATAATTTCGTCTAATTCATAACAACCTTCTGGGATGATGATTTTAATCCAGGTGTTACCGTTGTTCGCGCTGTAAGTGAAAGAGTTGGTCACGTCCTGTATAACGTTAGGAATGGAGTTGTAAGTTTCCAGATTGACTAGAGCCAATTTGTGGGAACCTTCCAATATCAGTGGAGAAGCAAAAGCAGTGACAAAGTTGGTTTTTTCTGACGAAAAAACGAGGAACATTCTCAGTTTAATACATTAACATCTACCAAATTTTCCGATCAGTTTGCGATATTCGCTCTTGGACAGCAATGCTTTGCTCCGCATTTATGTGAAAATGTGCACGAATTCTTCGTCCAGAGAATTATTGTCAGCCTCTGTAGAGGCTCTGAGGGGCTTCAGTCTTTCGCACAAGTCATTCGGATCTCTATAGAACCGGTATCCTTTCCTTACAACCTCGGCAGGACTGCTCCAAACAGGTTTTATAAAAGTCGTGTACTTGAAACCGGCGCTGGACTTCAGTCTTCTTGTACTGTCGTCGTTGTTGTGATATATGGCTTTACTCCTCTTCAGAATATCGTGGTAGTTTAGAAAGCTGGCATCTCCATCTGGTGGCTTCGAAGAGTTTTTTAACATAACCAACTGCCACAAATTGTCCGTCGCTTCGTAAATTTTCCCTCCCACGATCAAGTCGTTGTCTTGAAATTCTACTTGCATGGATCCAATCATATAACGTTTAGCCTCTGGGTCGCATCGAATGCCAAAAGTGGGGTTGGTCAGACTCTCTCGAGTTGTAAACATGCTGAGATACTTGGCGGCTAGCGGACCGAGTCTGACTGCAGAATTGCCGAGTAAAGAGGCCTCTTCCATTTGTCTCCTACGAGCCCCTGGCGTGAGGGCAAGAGACATGTCGGATGGTGCGTCCGGTAAAGCGCCCATGGAACTCGAGAGTCGTCTCCTGGTACCCGTGTGAAACTGTATTTCACCGTCGTCACTATCTATATTCTCGTCTTCAGTATCGACGCGGCCCGTAACCGTTTCCAGGGCTTTCTGAATATGCTCTAACCATTTCCCGTGATATTTTTCTTGTTTCTTCTGTCCAGCCTCTAGAGCCAACAGTTCTTTGATTTGTCATTGATGCTGAGCCAAAGCCTCGCTCCCCTGTAGCAATCTGCATTTTAGTCTGGTCTACTATAGGATCAACGACTGGTTTGAATATCTTTTGTAAATGTTCAGATTCTTCTGCTTTTCCAGTTTTGCATTTTGAAATTTTTGTTTCAGACGCTTTTTTAGACCCTCGTACTGATCGACCTCTTTCTGGGGTTTGCTTCTCTTATTTTTAGTTTTAGTAGACATGACGGTTTAGTAGTTTATAAAATAATGTTTAAGTCAACAAACGTTAATGTCAACAACAACCTTCGGCAGACAGACGTACGTTAATGTCAACAAAAACTTTCGGCAGACATGTCGTTGTTAGTCGAGCATTCTTCTATACCTTCGATCCAAGGGTTTAGTTTTATCAATGAGTAGGAATCCGTACGTAACAGAGTTCTAATCCTCACCACACATGCGGCGAAACTCGTCGAAAATCATGTCACCGCTAACGTGGTTATTGAAAACGTGTATGAGGTTTGCTTCATCTTGCCTGAAGAGAATTATAATGTTGGAATTGTCTTGAATAACTCTCTTGGGTATCCTGCTGTTAAGGCTGACATAAATAAAAGATCGAGGCGTCCGTGTCTGCCGTAGGCGAAGTAGCGTTCGATTCTGTCTTGTTTCATAATCATGAAATCGTCCAATAAAATTACCGTTTTGCCAAACAGTTCTTCTGGTGGTGGGATATCTTCATTGTTGGAACAAAAGGTAGCTACGCCCGGACATATTTCCTCGAAAGCTCTCCTGAGACGGAAATATTTGTTTTGAAATAACGACTTGGAGTACACACGCAGGCTGTCATAATTCAACCAACCTGGATTGCAAATGAAATTTATAACTAAATTGGTCTTTCCACAACCGGCAGGGCCACAAATGATGCACCTTACGTCCTCTGGAAAATTCAGTAAATTACCAGTCGATGGTCGTTTATTGACATCGGCTATGTCATAATTTAACACTTTCATCTTTCAGCTGCTTTAAGAAAAAAATGGTATTTTGATAAATTCTCTACAAAACTAGTATCTAAAATACCTTTTCTTTCTCATTTTTATAAATAAACAGAGATGTACTGCCTCAAATGCAAAAGAGTTACAGCCAATAAAAATGTCAGACACATTGTGACTAAGAATTATGGACAACTGCTGAAGGGTGAGTGTAAAATGTACGGCACAAGGAAAGCACAGTTTCAGAAGAGCAGAGCCTCTGGATTGTTGAACAGTGCGATAGACAAGTTGCCGGTGGAACTTCACATTCCGGGACACAACTATTGCTGTCCCGGAACAAAACTGAACAAGAGACTGAACAGAGGCGATGCTGCTATCAATTCTCTGGATGAGGCCTGCAAACAGCACGGCATCGAATACTCTACCAAACCAGACTTGGAACGAAGGCACGGAGCTGATAGAAAGTTGGCCTCCGACGCAGTAAAAGTAGCAAAATCTAGCAAAACTGGTCTAAAAGTTTTCTCTAAATATGCTTGGGCCGTCCCTGTGAAATCGAAGAATGCTGTAGATGTCATTGCGGCTTTTACCGAGATATTAAACACGATGTCTAATCCCATTAAAAATCTACAAACTGATGAAGGGAAGTTATATTATAATAAAAATTTCGCAGCACTAACAAAACGCCACAAAATAAGCCACTATTCGACCAAGTCAGAACTCAAGGCGAGCGTAGTAGAACGCTTAAATCGCACATTGAAAAGCATCGTTTGGAAACGGTTCACTCTGCGCGGTAATCACAAGTGGATAGACATAATAGATAAAGTTGTCATAGATTACAACGACAGAGTTCATTCTGCCATTAAAATGAAACCAGCCGAAGTAATTAAACGCAATGAACCGGAGCTCAGAAACGTATTGCTGAAAAAGAGCCCTTCCAAAAAGAAGAAGAATAGTTTCAAAGTCGGGGATTTAGTATTAGTGACAACGGCAAAATCTGTATTCGACAAGGGATATTTGCAAAACTTTACCAACGAACTGTTCGAGGTGAGTGAAGTCAGAAAACTCGATCAACTTGCTACAGGTTGGTCGGCCAACTGGGTAGTAAAATCGAAGGCACTTTTTACGAGCAAGAGTTGCAGAAAACTAACGTGCCAGATCTGTTTTTAGTCGAAGAGATTCTGAAGACTAAAAAGTGGGAGGAAAAACTCGTTACCTCGTCAGGTGGAAAGGCTACGACGAGCGGTTCGACAGTTGGCTGGACAAAAACCCAGTTGTTCTAGGAAAATAACGGCGAAAAAAATTAATATGTTCAATAATATATTCAACAATTAAGATAAATGAACCATGAACCAACATTTGAAGTCCAAGAATACCTGCCACGTGCTTCTTTTTATTCTAACTGCACCAAACTGACGCTAGGTGGCAGCGCTCTACAGCAGGAACAAGCCTGACCACTGATCTCCACAAAGCATAAACTACAATACACTCCAACTCTTCCCTTCTTACAAAGCTTACAGGCTATCTAAAATGTTCAACCCAATACATAATCGTGTACATAACCAGGTTGATGTCGTTGTCGTTCGGAACGGCGAATGCCCCTAAACCTTTGAGGTCCACCCACCACATCATCAACTGCAGGGTTTTCATTTCCCTTTACTTCTGCACCATCAAAATGTCCAGGCCTAAAGTCATCATCCTCATCTCTTTTCTTCCCAATTGCGCAGCTTGCGAACCCGTTGGCGCAGCTGGTCAACATGGCGCTTCCACACCACTCCATTATGTAGTCTTACCAGATACATAACAGGAGTGATCACTTTTATCACAGTTCCCGCGACCCAATGGGTCGAACTTCTGTAGTCCCGCGCATAGATCATATCCGCCAGTGAGAATTCCCGTTGAAGCACTGGAAAAGTCTCTGTATTGGCTCTTGGCAACAGCAAATCTAAGCGCGTCCTCATAGTTTTGTCCTTAAAACTGTCTGCAGGGGTTTGACGAGTTGTTGCATGTGGAGTTGTTCGATACGAGAACAAAAAATAGTTCAATGCTTTCTGGACATCACGATGTTGTTCTACTAGCTTCTTCATAGCCGTTTTGAAAGTACCAACAAATCCTTCAACTGCCCCATTTGTAGCAGGATGGTAAGGAGGAGAACGCGATTGACGAATTCCATTTCTCGCCAAAAAGTCGACAAATTCCTTACTGGTGAATTGAGGCCCACAATCCAAATGCACATGCAGCGGCAGCCCATGCTGACTAAACCACCGTTCAAATACTTTAATAGTAGCTTGAGCTGTTGTACTCGACATAATCTCAACTTCTGGCCATTTTGATTTCGCGTCCACACACAAAATGAACATATGTCCCATGAAAGGACCAGCAAAGTCTACATGAAGCCGTCCCCCATGGCTCAGATACTACTGGCCACTCTATTCGCTGTTCTTTCGGAGGTGCTGGTAAGTTTACTTGGCATTGTTCACAGGTACTGATCATGTCCTCAATATCTGCAGAAATGCTTGGCCACCACACTATTAATCGAGCCAACATTTTTGTTTTCACAATACCCTGATGACCAACATGCAATTCGGTAAAAGCATGAGGTGGCAACCCATCCGGAATGACGATCCTGCCTCCATAAAATAAGCAATTACTGTCCACGGTCAGTTGTTCACGAACACGTCTGTAGGCTTCTAAAATCAGCGAGTCCAACTGCTTAGGCCAACCAGTTTGCACATAGCCTATAACTCTTTGCAGCCCCTCATCCTCGCTGGTTCGCTGTTGTAGTGAATTTGAAGAAAAAGGCATAGTGTCTAATTGCGCTTTAAACACTGCATGGAGAGGTATGTCCGAGTCATCACTAAAATCAATACGATTTGATGCCGTTCTCGACAAGCCGTCAGCTACCTTGTTCTCCGCAGCCGAAATATGACGAATCTTGTAACTACGCATTAAAAACACACACCATCGCTGTAGCCTTGCTGCGACAATCTCATTTTTGCAACGTTTGTTACCAAAAATCGACACAAGAGGTTTATGATCAGTTTCGAGAATGAAATGATGTCCATATAAGTAGTGATGAAACTTCTTGAAACCAAAAACTATTGCAAAACCTTCCCGATCAGTTTGCGAGTCGTTCCGCTGGGCTGCGTTGAGCAACCCGCTCGCAAATGCTACTGGATGTTTGTAACCCTGTTCATCTTCATGCGAGAGCACCGTTCCCACGCCATAGGTTGACACATCAACGGTAAGCACAGTCTTCCTCGTAGGATCAAAATGAACCAAGAGTGATGCAGATTGCAACAAGTGTTGAACTTTAGAAAAGGCATCTTCTTGTTCTGTACCCCATTTCCAACTCACACCTTGCCGCAACAAATAATACAGAGGTTCTAGAACTGTGGCTAAACCAGGCAAAAATCTTGCATAATAATTCACCATTCCTATGTACGAATGAAGCTGTCCAACATTATTTGGTTTGTCCGTATTAACCAATGCATCAATCCTGGAAGGAATAGGTGCATAGCCTTCCTTTGAAAGTACATGTCCCAGA
Organism: Lithobius niger; assembly: GCA_023313725.1. NCBI lineage: Eukaryota > Metazoa > Arthropoda > Chilopoda > Lithobiomorpha > Lithobiidae > Lithobius > Lithobius niger. Next base: position 295,073 of record JAHWFP010015892.1, on the reverse strand, counting down.
AATTGTACCGAATCCTGAAAACACTTGCAATTTTTCTTTTGTGAACGCAACCCATGATCTTCTAAAATGCTCAACATTCTGTCCAAGTTCTCCAAGTGTTCCACAGTGTTCTGACCTGTTGTGCATACATCATCTATAAATGGTTGAGTACAGGGAACAGGTTTGACTAATTGTTCAATCGTCTGCTGAAAAAGAGCAGTAGCACAAGACACTCCATAAAACAAAGCTGTCACCAAAAAAAAGTCCTTTATGAGTGTTGATCACCATGACTTGCTGTGAAACCTCGTCCAACCCAAGCTGATTGTAGGCATCAGAAAAATCACATGTAGAGTATTTGTCACCATTCGCCAGAGTTCCTGTAATCTGTTCAAACCGTGGTAAGGGATACACTACTTTAGGCAATGCCTTGTTGACCGTGAGATTGTATAAACCTGCCAATTTCACTGTACCATCAGATTTCACCACGGGCGTCACGGGTGTAGCCCACCTGGAATGCTGAATCGGCTTCAAAACTCCAGCATCTTTCAGTCTCTCGATTTCTTATTCCATTTTGTCGCGTAATGCAAGCGGTGGATTCCTCGCTGGCAAGAATATAGGAGCAAATTTCGGGTCAACTGGTATATGCAGTTCTATGTCCTTACATCGGCCTATGCCCCCACTAAACAACAATTCATATTTACGCCAAATTTCCTGTCAACGCAGAGTAGTAGCTTGTTCACCAGACCCCATTTGTACAGTTCAACAATCCATAAGAAACATCAGGGTTTTTGCATAAATCATGCAATTTGTCCAAAATACCAAAAACCTGCATCCAATCCCTATCAAATAGGTTACCCTTTTGACCGTCAACCACATGCAACACTAGGCTACATGATTTACCACCAAATACTGCATTCACCACCATTAATCCTTTGAGTTGCAACAGTTCACCTGTGTACGCTTTAAGTTTAATCTTTGAGCTGTCCAGCGCCATCTGAGCAAAGTTTTGATTGTAACACAGTTCATCTACAAGAGTCAAAGACGAACCACAATCTGCTTCCATTCATACTGGAACGTTTTCAATCAAGACATCAAGATGTAATGGAGGGATAAATACATTTGTGACATGTGAAACATGATGAAATGGCACTACAAAATCTTCTTTAAACTCTTGCTCTGAGGTTACTAAATGAGTGGGTCTTGTATTATTATTTGAACGTTTATTGTCCTGTCCATCCCTAGGTGATCCTGAAACAGGCATTGAGTGGCAGAAACTGCGAATATATCCCTTTCTTTTGCAGCCAAAGCATTGAGCACCTTTAAATTTACAGGATTCTCTGACATGTGAAGACGAGCCATGGGCAAAACACTGTCGCATTTTGTGTTGTGCACCATTATTTGTGTGTGACGTTGGCCTAAATGTCCCGCGAAAATGTCCCCCTGGCGGCTTAAAATTTCGTCTTGTACCTTGTCCAGTGTTGTCACTACGACGTTGAATTACTTTGTGAACAGAAACATCCAGCGACCCAGACCCCGACCCTGAATGTTCATGAAAACTCCTAACTTCCTTTGACGCTGTCTCCTTGCTGAGCACGACTTTCGTGATGTTTTCAAAAGTGAAGTCATTCACTGTTGACAAATGACGCTGGATATTTTCAAGCCGCAGGCCATTTATAAATTGGTCACGTAAGTAATTGCTTAATTCTGCCCCAAATTCACAATGTACTGCTGCAGCTCTTACCTTAACTATAAATGCATTAATATTTTCCGATTCCAGTTGTTTCACACGAAAAAAAGGAAAGCGTTCAGCTGACACCATCGGTTTGGGCTTTTGATGTTCACTCATGAGTTTCACTAGCACGTCGTATGTTTTTGTTTTGGGCAGATCAGGAGCACACAAATCCTGTAGCAGTTTATATCCCTGTTGTCCAATGGATGCAAGTAAAATCGAGACTTTCTTAGACACGTCTACATCATTTGCCTCAAATAATTGTTCGACCTGTTCAATGTATACCTCCCAGTCCGAACCAACATCGTACTCGCTAAGCTTCCCGATAAATAACGCCATTTTCGTTGATGAGCAATAATTTGTAATTTGCTCGTTACCCCTTTTGGTTTAACTTTCACCTCGTGCACCTTGTTCTCTAATTGTTTAGGATACCGTCATGGTCGATCCGACTCGTCGCCAGTTAATATATTCAATAATATATCCAACAATTAAGATAAATGAACCAACATTTGAAGTCCAAGAATACATGCCATGTGCTTCTCTTTATTCTAACTGCACCAAACTGACGCTAGGTGGCAGCACTCTACAGCAGGAACAAGCCTGATCACTCATCTCCACAAAGCATAAACTACAATACACTCCAAAAATACCAAATTACTAAACTGAGACCAGGACGTTGAAATTATTACTGTTCATGTTATTTATATTATTAAACAGAAACATTCAGTTGGAGCGATGGAAAAAACAAACTTTATCTGTGTTTACTGTGCTCAAACGTATCTTGCCCGAGAAAGATTGATACAGCACCTCGTAGAGACACGCAGGAATAATTACCCACCCGAGTGCGATTGCTTCAAGAGGGAGTCGGGCTGTAGAGACGATCTCATCCTCTGTGAACAAGGATCTCGAGCACTGAAAGTACAAGCAAGCTGTGCAAGCTGTAGACCCGTTGTACCTTTTAATGTTGATGCGAAGAGGTATAGAAGCTGTACTGTACGAATGTCTCCGGCAATTGGTGACTTGCAGAGCTCAAATTGGTTTAGGAGTGAGTTTCGTTCGAAATGGCCAAGAAATAATAACTGGATTTCAGTCCCGCTACTCCCCAATCTATAATCCATTAGATATTCCCAAGTTACTGGACGCAGCTTATGCTAAAATCCAATGTTCCATCGACGACTTCGCCGAAAGAGGGAATGGTTGGGTGGTAAATCGCTCCTACGAACTCACAATCCGAGTAGCAAAAATCGACCCGCTCAGACCGGGCTCTTACATTCCTCTGCCCGCAAAATTAAAAAAGAAGTGGAAGTGTGTAGTCAATGTTCAAAATTTCTCAGACCAGAAGTGCTTCGTGTATTCAATTCTGGCTGCCAAACACAAATTAAGCATGGTGAATCCGAAAGAATGTGAAGTATATGTGAGAACGGTAAATTGTTTAATGCTGGACTTTCCAACACGGCTGGATAACATTGACGCATTCGAGATGGTCAACAAAGATTTATCGATCAATGTGATTGCTTATACCAAAGAGAATGGCTTGTATCCCTTCAGGTGAGCACGAAGTTTAAAGGTCAACCCGTAGATCTTCTTTTAATTGTGAGGATTGCCGAAGCGACCCACTGACGCAACCTCACACAGTCGGCCTACCGAAAGACAGACGCACGTCTGAGCGCGAAACGCAAGGGCTCTCTCCACCAGCTCTCGAGATGTCAACATCGCCATAGTCAGCCGGGCAATTAAATAACATTTTCAACAGTCAAAAGAGTCCTTCATGCAAACCCTGGAGTCTGCAAGGATTGGCGCCCGTCAGATGGAAAGGCTCCAACGAGATGGAATTTGACGAAAAGACCGAACTTCAAAGTTGGTAAGACGTGCAAGCCGAAAATTACCGTTGTCGGCGAACGACATGACCACCGAACCACCTATCATCGACCACAACTAGGAAACGAGGTGAGAACAAACCGATTTATTGATTTTGGTGGGACCCACGAAGATGCCACAAGAGCATTAATATCTAAAATGAACTGTGATGAAATTTCCAATTGAATTTAAGGAACTTTAAGTCGAATTTGCAGGGCAGTGACCGAATTACACAGCACGCTCAAGACCACCTTGAAAGAAAATATCCGCAGCATAAAATAGTGCGTGGCATCACCGCCCAACCAGAACTGTATTCGCATGAAAATGGACTGTGGTAAATTCGAACATTTTTTGTGCAGTCAACAATGTGCATGGGGAAACAGTCATTTGACCTATTAACGCAATTTTTAAGAATTTTAACGAAACTGGCTAGTGGTATTCCAAAGCGATGCTAAACCGGCGCTACTGGCGCATGAATACATTCCAAAGTTTCAGTAACCATAGTGATGAAGCCAGGTGTAATGATTATGCGCATGCGCAGCAATGGCGTCGTTTCTGTCGTTAGTACTGAGAACCCCGTAGATGAATCCGATCCCGTTTCCCATACTAATCGCCGCCATTTTCCTTTTTGCAAAAATCGTATCCGAATTTTGGCAAAAATCCGTCATGAACTCTCAGTTTTCTTTCCCGGATCCACCTCGCAATATAGCTTTTGGTGTTAGTATTGATGGGGAATTGTTACAGAGCCCCGAAACATTTTGAGTTCCGGTTCCGGTCCTGGTAGGACGCGGGTGGAGTTAGCTCCGCTTGTTTCTTTTTGGTTTTTGTTTTGTTTGTAATTTTGGAAGCTAATCTTCCTTTTGTTTTGTTTTGGAACATTTTTGAACATGCCAGTTGGAATTTTGGACGTTTGGAACACCTGTAAGTTTTGCCGCACGTGATTATTGAGCTCAGTCGTTAGGCCTAATCATGGACGCCTCGAACATGCTTGTGAGCGCAGATACAGCACAGTAGGGAAAAATGCTTTTGCTGCTAGTTTAGCTGGTGAAATGGCGCGTTGTGCATTTGCAATTCTTACTTTATGTAAGTTAGACTTTCGTAGTTTGCCAGACACTGTGTTGTAGGATGCCTCTCATGTGTGATAACGAATTATTACAACCTCCAACGCCATTCGTCTTCTTCTACTGAGCCTAACACCAGCTTAACGTTGCTTGACTACTAATAATCTGTTCGCCGTTGCGATTCTGTATTGAAATCCTGATGTTTTGTTGTGCTTCGTTGCAACTGAGAGAGATTACTTGTTTACTAGGCAAAATTCTGTACGTATTGTTGGAGATGTTTTCCAGTCTGTGTACTTCGTCCTTATTTTGGACCAAATTCGTCGAGGTCATTCTAAGTTGTTGATTCCAGTGCAAATTTTAAGCATCATGAACTTGACTGTAGTATTTACTGACACAGCTGTGCTACAAGCTGTGTGAGTTGTTTTACACTCAGGGTTCAGTGTTTCGTTCTCAACACAAAAAGTCGAAATTGATCTATCATGCCTTCACTATCTGACTGCCTAAAGTGTAGTAACTAACACGGACCCTGATTCACTACAGTGTAGTGCATGTGGAAGATGGTATCATCCCAAAAGATGCCTTAAAGTGGCACTATCACCGATTGAAAGCAGACGAAATCTGGCAACATCTAGCGCTACGTAGTACCATCTAGCTTTTGCTTGCACCAAGCGAAGGAATGCATAACGGCGTTTCTTTTAACGAAACAAACAACCTGCGACCTTCTTAATTACTGAGTGAACATTTGATACTTCCTCGTGCACCTGGGAGCGAGTTATTAAGGTTAACAATATCAGTGCAGCTAGATGGCGCCACGGTATTTTCGTTCGCTTTTCAATCGGTGATCGTGCCACTTTAAATATGATGAGAATACTATCAAAACTTTGACAAAAACTGTAGGCTTACCATGGTTCTGCAATTTATGTACAAGCAATTTGTCCAAACTTACGACAGATGTGGCTCACATTAAAAACCAGGTTGAGAAGATCGATAAGACGATTGAACTGCTTCAAGATTTGAAAACTTTGATTGAAGGACAAGCTGAAAGAATTGATGAAATCACGGAAAGAATTGATAACCAAGATACATGATCTTGCAGCCCAAGTGGAGCAAATTAAGGATAGAGGTAAAAAGGATGAAGATCTCGATGCTATGTGTAGTGAATTTAGCTTGCATCAGAAAAATCTGCACAATGTGGTTGTATTTGGTTTAAAGGTGGATAATTTTGAACAGCAAATCACTGATATTCTGGCAGCTATTGATTGTGATAAGCTTAATTACACAACTATTAAAATAGGCAAAAATATGGATAATAAACCAGGATTAGTTAGATTGCACTTTGATAATACTGACGAAGCAGCTAGCGTATTGAAAAATGCCAAAAGTTTAAGTAACAACCAGATTACAAGCAATCTATCTAAGGCATGAATCAACCTACCGGCAACGACAGCAGTATCAGAGTTTGAAACAAGAACTTAAGACCCGAACAGAACAGGGCGAAAAGTTGAGGATTGTTAATGGTAAGATTGTCCCAAATAAACAATGACTATTTGATATGACAGGCAAACAAAACGATGATTTGCTCAAGGTCGCTTTTATAAATGCTAGATCAATAAAAAATAAACTGATTGAGTTGCATACAATGTTAGCAGCTGATGAACCAGACCTATTATGTATAACGGAAACTTGGCTTAACTCTGATATTCCTGACTTGGCCCTAGTAAATCCTGATTACTACGTTGTGGCGAGATTTGATCGTCTAGCACCCTTGGTTGGTGGTGGCTTTTTGGTTGTGGCTCGAAAATGCATTAAGTGTGCTCCTGTGTCCTTGTTTGATCTGAATGAAAATGCTTGTGCATTCAAATGTTTTGTGGCAGACAGATGGCTAAATTTCTTAATGATTTATCGCCAACCAGATCCTCCTCCACATTTGGACGATTATTTAGCTACAATTATGAAAGAACAATTCAAACATGGTTATTCTATCATACTGGGAGACTTTAACTTGCCTACAGTTAGTTGGGCAACCAGGATGGCAGATAAAGCTTCTGATCGTAGAATGTTAAAGCACATTAATAAACGTTAATAAATTGAATCACCACTAGGGCAGAAAATATTCTTGATATTGTACTGTTAAAATCGATGATGATCTTCAATCTCTTGTATGAGAGAAAAAGAAATTGTGGAAAATATGGTGCAAAGTTCTAAATGATTATAATCGGGCTAAATATGTAGAATGTAATCGTGCAGTTGCCAAGAAGTCTAAAAAGCAAAAAATAATTTTTGAGACTAAATTAGCAGATGAAATTAAACCTAACCCTAAACCATTTTATAAGTTTGCTAGATTAAAAGCTGCATCCCCAGTGCATGTTGGAGCCTTAACTGATGAGCGGGGGGTTAAAACCGAAAACCCAAAAAAGAAATGTGAGATTTTATCTAGGTATTTTTTGAGTGTTTATGCAAAACACGATGCACCAGTAATTGAAAGTATCGATTTTGGTAAATCTCTACCCTCTTTATCTATCTCTGCGAGTATGGTTATGGAAGCTATCTCTCGATCAAACTGTAAAGCCACTAGTGCCCTGATGAAATCCCTGGAGAACTCCTAGTAGAAGTTAAGGATCTTATTGTTCCTTATTTGGCTTTACTTCTCAATAGGAACTTAAATGAAAACTTTGTACCACCTAGCTGGAAGACTGCTTTCATTGTGCCCATCTTCAAGAAAGGGGATAAAACTATGCCTTGTAATTATCGTCCAATAAGTATAACTTTTTGTTTTTCAAAACTGTATGAAAGGATTATTAATACTCAATTGATAAGTTACCTGGATTTTAATGCTCTTTGGGAATCTGACCAGCATGGATTCAGGCAGGGTTATTCAACTACAACTAATTTAATTGATTTCTATCATAAAACTCTTAGTGCTCTGGATATAGGTTGTGCAGTTGATGTTGTTTTTTATGATCTACAAAAGGCATATGATAAAGTGGATCATTGCCGATTGGGTTATAAACTTTCCTTACTGGGTATTAAAGGACCATTCTTGAACTGGATTATGAATTGGCTGTCAGAGCGCAAGCTGGCTGTCGTTTTGGACAAACATCAATCTGACTGGGGCCCCATGCTTAGTGGGCTCCCTCAAGGGTCTGTTTTGGCACCTTTGCTCTTTTCAGTGTACATACAGGATTTTTGTAACGATGAAAATATTACCAAAAGTAAGTTTGCAGATGATACTAAAACTGGTGCCATACTGCGTTCTTGGGAGTCAGTCGATATGATGCAGAAATCTGTTTCAAGGCTTCTGATTGGAGTAAACAGTGGTGTATTCCAATTAACGAGGAGAAATTAACGTTGATGCATTTTGGGTTCAATAACCCGTGGGCGGATTATGTGATGAACAATGCGGTCATCTCTAAGGTGAACACTATGCGTGATCTAGGTATAATTATTGACAACAAATTTACCTTTCCTGCCCATACAGATATGATTGTTAAAAAGGCTAGCTCTCAAGTTTATCTGTTAAAAAGGATTATAACTAACCGTACTGCTAGTGTTTTTCTATCATATTACCTGTCTTTAATTAGACCTATACTAGAATACGGAGTTCCGTTTTTGGAACCCCTTACATTAAGGATAGGAAAGCAATCGAAAATGTTCAGAGGAGAGTGACTAAATGTATTATTGGTCTTGGTCAGCATAGTTACAGAAAAAGGTTGTGTGAGAATGGCAAGCTGCCCCCAGCTCGCCATTTCCCAACCAGCTGGCCTTTCTCCAACGCTTTCACGCTCGCGCGCCACCTGGCGGCACAAGGCAGTAAGTCGAGGGCAGAGCAGCGGGCAAAATGGCCGAGTTCGCATGTATCTTGAAGCACCAGCAGTAAAGACAAAAGTGATGAGCGCACCAAACCCTGGACTCGTGCTTTGCTTGCGGAAGGTCGAAGGGAAAGGAATCACCCGACCCTTGCAAAGAATTGGCCGCCCGAACAGAGGATGGTAGATGGTAAGAGTTGCCGACAGGAGATGGTGGTTATTGAAAGTTTGAACTTTGAAAACAGCGATCGGCGATCGACAGACGATAGAAGCCATGCGGTCGGCTCAAGAACAATGCTTTATGTACAGAGGTTGGTTGGAGTGTTTTTGGCGGGTCCCAATTTAGCTGGTAGGGGAAGAAAGAAGAACAAGTGAACGTCGAATTTGTTGAACAATTAGGAAAAATCAGTGTCAAAATTATCTTTTACATTTATACCGAAATTTTCGGCAATCTTTGGAAGAGGAGCAGTAAGGCCAATAATGAACTGCATGATGCACGATGTTTTCAGAAGCTAGAAATTAGGGATTTCCCACGCAAAAGCAGTCAAGTCACGTGGAATCATAATCTATGAACTCTAAAGTTGACATCTGCATGCTTGACGATTGACTTTTCTGCAGAATTTTAATGAAAACCGCAAATTGGTGCATCGTAACGTCAATTTTCAATAAGAAATCCCGCCCTAAGCAACAGCACCATCTGGTGTCGAATCCACGTAGCGTAAGAATTCCGATGACGTCGCCTCCGTGTTCAACGCATGCCCACCCTGTAGTTCGTTGTTCACGCAAAATCATTGAGAAACGACGCCATTTTGGGTTTTGGAAACTTTGCGATCGGTTTCTGGCTTCTGCAAGGCAGGAATTCTAGTGTCAACGTTATTAGCACCCCTAATTCGATTAGTTACTATGTTACCATTGATGGTGAGGTGGTAGAACACTTAGAAACTCCCGCTAATCGTTCACAAACGCATTTTGTTTACGTCATGGATTCACTATTAAACAGCGATCCCCATAACCAAGAACAGTTACCCTTACCGCCGCTAGATGGCAGCACCAGTCGAGCGATCGCATCCGACAATTCGATCGATATTTCAGGAGCACGCAACGCAAGCAGAGATTTAAATGCATTAACTGAAGAGATCAAAGAGTTGCAACGTGAAAAATATGATTGCCTTTTAGAATTGCACAATTTTAAAGACAAATATGAGCAGTTGTCAGCAGAAATGGAGCGTATGAAACTAGCAATTAGTAAGGGAAGTGGCAATTGCAAAGCTAACAGTAGCGAACTTTTTAGAGCACCCCAAACACAGCAAACTTCGTTAGCACCACCGAGTCACGCAAGTGTCGAATTTTTTCCGGATTTGAAGGAAATAAATGTAAGTCAAGCCTCAGATGCGATTTTTAAAGGTTCCTCGCCAGAATTTAGCCAAAGCAAAAATGTTTTAGCACAGTCTCCTGTACAATGTAATGTTGCAGAAGCAGATGGTCAACCACAGTGGCTACATAACCTTGCCAATGTTATTGCCCACAAGTCGTTTAAGCCACAGATATTAAATGACAATTCCAATTTATCAGAGTGGATTGCTGACACCACTATGCAATTAACTGGAAGTTCTTTGTCACCAAAGGATTTGCACAGCACCATGACATGTTGTATGCAGGGACAATATATGCACTGGTGGGGTCTCTTAAAGTCAAACCACATGACTGGGAAGGCATAAAGACTGCTCTGCAGAAGACGTTCCAGAAAAAATCAACTGATGCAGAGAGATTCGCGAGAATTTACAGCATGAAGCAGCAGCACCAAGAAGCTCCAGCGCAATTCGTCTATAGAATGTTCCACCAGATCAACAAGTTATTCAGTTTACAGCCGAAAGAAGTAGCTGATTTGATAATAGGACAGATGCATGAGAGTTTAAGACTGCACCTCGCAATCTTAAAACTAAAGTCGACAGACGACTTATTCGAAGTGCTGGATGACATGCCTAACTACATAAGGTTTCCCGGGACGCATTCTGATCAATACAGTGGCAACAAAAGAGTGGGAACAACGGCACGAACGCTGTCTTCAAGCAATTCGCAGCTGAACTCTCAGCAGACCAACCAGCAGCAACAGAAACTCGTTGCAGCCTCAACGATTAAACGTCGTTAAGCATCACCGCCGCGCGCAGTCGCATCAGTACCGCCACCTCCACAATTCGACGCGAGTAGTCACCAGCCGCAACCTGTCGCTGCACCGCTAGAGCGAACTAATCTCAACCCAAGCTCGCCAGCCTTTTCTCCAGCCTCAGCCGCATCTTCGTTGCAAACTTCAGCCGTCCAAGACCATTCTTCAGAAAACGATGCGCCGCAAGTTCAGTCAACCGTTCCGAACGGCAACAGTAGACCAAACAGCCCCAGGCTTTGGCACAGACGAGCCACCTGCTACAATTGTGACGAAGTTGGGCATATCGCCAGATTCTGCTCTATGCCAAAAAGACCAAGAAGACAACCACGACGGGAACAGGCACAGCAAACCCTTCACCTGGGTCCTCCGGAAAACATGCCGTCAATACATGTCGTCGCCTTCGGCCATGGTTTCTTCGCCGGTCTAGACTCTGGATCATCTGCCAGCCACATCCGGACAGATTGGTTGATGGGAATCTTTCCTGACGCCGCAAGAAGAATTCAAGCCTACGAGGGACCAACGCCTGGCCTCGCCAACGGCCAAGCCGGTAGTCTACCCTCGGGGATAATCACGATTCCCATAGTCACGTACGGACGTCACATCAACATGAATTTCACGGTGATGGACGACTTGGCTATAAACTGCATCTTGGGAAATGACTATGCCAGGAGAGAGGTTGAAGGATCATGAATACTCGATCAAGCTTCAAGACAGCGCCAATCCACTTTCGCAGCGAGTGTATTCGACATCGCCTGCACTGAAAAAGGAGATAGACAAAATGGTGGACGAATTACTTGCATCGGATCGCATCGAGCCATCGGACAGTGATTGGGGCTCGCCCTTCTTTCTCAAAAAGAAGAAGAATTGAGGAGGCTTTCGTCCAATTCTGGATTACCGATATTTGAACTCGTGGGTCAAAACAGACAACTACCCCGTGCGAAGAACCGATGAAGTATTTCACTTTCTCGCCGGGGCTAAGTACATTTCGCTCTTGGACGGCGACCAAGGATTCCACCAAATCCCGTTGGATCCAGCCAGCAAGGCCTGCACCACCTTCGTTTGCCATAGAGGGGCGTTCCGTTTCAAGGTATTACCTTTCGGGCTCAAGACAGCGAGTCAGGCTTTTCAGGAAACCATGTCAGTGATCCTAGGGGACCTCATCAATAAGGTCTGCATTCTGTATATCGATGATGTCATCGTCGCAACTAGGACATGGAAGGAGCACTGTTGGGCCCTAAAGGAAATATTCAAGCGACTACGGGCAGCTGGCTTCACGTTGAAAAGAAAGAAATGCTTTTTCGGCGTTCCAGAACTGAAGATTCTCGGCATTCGCGTGATAGCCAATGGAATAGAATTGATATCGGAGCACATGTCTGCCATTAGAAACTGTCCCAAACCGACAACGAAGAAGAAGCTGGAAGCCTTCTTGGGTCTTTGTGGATACTTTAGGAAGGTCATAGCCCACTTCTCGTCAATTGCAGCGCCGCTACACCAGCTGACGAGAAAAGATCAAGTCTTCCAGTGGCAAGATGCTCATCAGGCAGCGTTCGACGAACTGAAGAACAGGCTTCTCACAGCAGGCATCCTGGCACTACCAGACTTCACGAAACCCTTTGTTGTAGAATCGGATGCATCCACGGAAGGTCTTGGGGCCATGCTGATGCAGAACATTGATGGAGAAGTGCGAGTCGTGGAGTTTTTCAGTCGCATGTTGAAGGAAAGGGAAAAGAAGTACCCCGTGTTTGAACTAGAGGCTTTAGCTGCAATTGAGCATTGGGAAACGTATCTTGCAGGAGAGAAGTTCCTACTAGTCACTGATAACTCTGCTTTGAAGTGGATTCTCTCGAAGAAGACCTCGTCCGCAAGAACAGCGAGATGGGCCATCCGCCTACAGACATTTGACTTTGCTGTCATCCACCGTCCTAGAAAACAAAACGTAGTTGCGGATGCGCTCTCTCGCAACCCTGCACCCAACGACTCCGACGACGAAGAAAACCCAACAGATGCAAACATCAGGCCTCAGAAAGATATTTCAACAGAAATCGTCAAAGCCGTAGAACAGCAAGCCCAAGCCAGATGCACTCTCTTGTACATTCGAGAACTACCGGAAGTCGACATTCGTGACAAGTTACAAGTCAAGGCCATCCAGGAGACGGATCCATGGCACGAAGGATCTCAAGAGCCCTAACGAGACCAGAAATCGCTGGCAAGGAAGAAACCTTCAATTACGTCACCAAGATTTGACGCTTGTACACATTCAACACAGACGGAGCCCTGTACTACATTGACCCCTTAGCACCAGACAGAGGACATCCGGACAAGGCGTGGAGAATATATGTACCAAAGAGTCTGCGACACACCTTCCTGAAAGACTGCCATGACCATCGGCAAGCCGGTCATCTTGGTGTCACGAAAACCATGCAGAGATTAAGAACAGTGGCACATTGGCAGCACATGTTCAGCGACTGCAAAGCCTACGTTCGTTCCTGTCACGTCTGCCAACTCGCCAAAACTTCTTAGCAGCAATGCATTGGAAACATGCAACCGGTGATTCCAGGCTATCCGTTTCACATGCTGGGCATTGATTTCGTCGGCCCTCTGCCAGAATCAACCCACCATCACAGGCAAATAATGACCATTATGGACAACTTCACGAAACATGTTTGGCTGATTCCAACCAAGACCGCCACAGCAAAGACAGCTGCGAGAAAGTTCAAAGAAGTCATCTTGGACGTCCATGGATCACCGAGGATCCTAGTTTCCGACAACGGAGTGGCCTTCATTTCGAAAGTCTTCACGAACCTCTTGGAATCAACGGGGGTAAAGCACCACCGCACGACGGCTTATCACCCGCAGTCAAACGCTACAGAGCGTGCGCACCGCACCATGAAAGAATGAATCAGAGCTTTCCTCCAGGAGCACGACACGACGTGGGGTCCCCTGCTACCAACGTTGCAGTATGCGATCAACACATCTCCTCACGTCAGCACCGGCAAAACTCCTTACTATCTAATGCATCTGAGATATCCGCTGACGCCATTGAAGATAATCTGCCTGCCAGACACGACGCCGCCGAGAACTCCTCAAGAGCACGCAGAAGCAATGAGAGTGGAAGTCGAGAGCGCATACGACCTCGTCACTGCGCACCTCACCGAGGCAGCACGATTGACCAAGACTTCGTACGATCAGCGTCATCGCCAGCAAGACTTCAAGCCGGGAGATCTCGTCAAGACGAAAAATCATGTTCTGTCGAGCGCAGACAAGGGAATTGCCAGAAAGCTTGAACCCGTTTTCAAAGGTCCGTATCTAGTCCTCGCCAGGCGTGGCCCAGTAACCTACAGAATCGTCTCAATCACTAACGCAAGGGACGAGAAGACCATCAACGCACGTGAGATGGAACCATACTGGGACCCGGCGTCAATGAAAAACAGAGAACCACCACCACCGGCTGACACCGGAGGAGGCGGTCAGGAGAACGATGATGGAGGAGACGACGAACCCACCGTTCTTCTGGAGAACCAGTCGGACCTTGAACTGTCTGACGACGAGAGAAACGAATCTAGCTCATCCAGTTCCGAGGACGAAAATGATCCCACTTGGAAGCAAGATGACGACTCGGCGGCCTCGGACTCTGAGAACGACGAAGACCACCCTACAACTCGCACCAGAGGCGGGCGACAAACAAGACCACCGGCTCATCGCCAGGATTATGTACTCCTGTTCAACGAACTGCCATTCTCAGAACTCGAGGAGGAGGACTGGAAGGGCAGCGTGAAGGGCCAGTAAGGGCAGACGTTTGCTTCACAAGGATTGCGGCTGGAGGAGGGGAGAACGACTAAGGGGATGCCAACTTTTGTGGAGAGAGGGGAGCAAGAGTAATGACTACAGTTTGAACGCAGGTGGACCGAGCACAATTTTATGCAGGAGGAGACTTGCTTGGGCAATTTTCAAGACGACCACGACATGGGAGGCAAAGGGATTAAGATTTCACGACATGTCGTAATGAGCAGCCCAACCTTTCCGAAAGTCACGACTCCGAATGCGGCGACATCTCACCACCGGCGGACATGGCGGCTTGACGACAACGCAAGTTCTCGAAACATTTCAACGGCAGACTCGTCGACCCAGATTCCCGACTCAAGCACCCGGCATCCTCGCAGACCACCGCGGAAGCAAGATAGTGAAGCGTGATCGCAGTAGAAGGACTAATCCGCACCTTCGGGGCGCACCCATTGCACGTGAGAAGGACTAAGTCGCACCTTTGGGGCGCACCCCACTTCTTAGTGCCATTGTGACCTAAGTCGTACCTTCGGGACGCACTTTTGCCATCAAAAACTAAGTCGTACCCTCGGGATGCAAAACCCCACTAAGTGTGTGTTGTGCTTCGGCGCAGATCTTGGAAGAAGCGCAGCGAAGAAGAGCGCATTGCATGCATTTAGGGAGCGTAAGTAGCAGGCGCAAAGGTAGGGAAGCGTGCGAGCTTTAGTGAACTATAAGAAATTTTTGACCAATTTGTACCAGTCGATTTTAATATTTTTGTTGTATTTCGTACCATAAGATTTTGTAACCAGTGTCATCCTTGAGGCGACGAGCGCAACTTTTGTGGAGAGAGGGGAGCGTGTGAGAATGGCAAGCTGCCCCCAGCTCGCCATTTCCCCCCCCAGCTGGCCTTTCACCAACGCTTTCACGCTCGCGCGCCACCTGGCGGCACAAGGTAGTAAGTCGAGAGCAGAGCAGCGGATAAAATGACCGAGTTCGCATGTATCTTGAAGTACCAGCAGTAAAGACAAAAGTGATGAGCGCACCGAACCCTGGACTCGTGCTTTGCTTGGGGAAGGTCGAAGGGAAAGGAATCACCCGACCCTTGCAGTTGGAAATTTTGATACTGCCATCACTTGCTTGGCGACGTAAAAGAGGTGGTCTCATATTGATGTTTCGAATGATCCGTAATATTGATAATAATTTTGATAACTGCCTGTTTGAACTTTTTCAGTCTAACTATACACGTAGGGGGTCATAGTTCAAGGTTAAGCAACATTTTTGTGAACATAATTTTGTTAAAAATTCATTTGGTCACCGCCTGATCGATCTTTGGAATTCCTTGCCTGACAATGTTATTGGTGCCACTTCGGTGGCCTCATTCAAAAATCGACTTGACAGTCATATTCAAGACGACATAAAGTATTTGTATGAATGAGGATATTGTGACCAAAGCTCTATGAATTCCAACTGCATGTTCTTGATGATCTTGTTTTGTAGTTTTTTTCTGCTGTTAAATATTTTTTTTTTTTACCGTTACTATTTTCACCTGTACTGAAGTTTTTTCGTGTTTTGTTTTTGGAAATATATATTAACTGTTATAATATTATGTATGATCAAATTCCATTATTGGAAAACTGATCATAAATGTGTTATAAATAAATAAATTAAATTTCACTCACGATCGTAACTTTCCGCCACTAGTTTCACGATCGCTCGATAACACGCCACTAACATCCTTAACCACAGAAAGACCTGCTTGGGTCTCTGAATGATCTTCAGCAATTGGAACAAGTAAGCTAAACATTTCAAGTCTGGGGAATGAAACTGATTTACCCGCATGGATCAAAGCAACAACACTGCAGTTGACTGGCAAAAGGTTATCTCCAGCAGAATTTCACATGGTAATGGAATGCACGATGATGGGGAAATACAAGAACTGGTGGCACTCACTAAAAGGAAAACCTCAATCATGGCAAGATGCCAAGCCATTATTGCAAAAAGCCTTCAAGAAGCCAAAAGAAGACTACGAGAGGTTGGCCAAGATCCGAGACACAAAACAGACGTTTCTAGAGCCACCAGGTGAGTTTGCTAGGGGACTGTTACGCCAGATGGCAAAATTGGAAACAAAGATGTCCGAAAGAGCTCAGGTGAAGTTGATCATCGCTCAAATGCATACTCCTTTCCACACCCATTTCGGACTGATGAAGCTAACATCCACGGACAGGCTTCTAGCCGAAATTAAGGACCTACCATCGTACCTCTCCTTCCCAGAGAAGGAAACCGAAAAGCAAACTCAACGGAATACAAGAAGCAATCCGCAGCAGCAAGATCAACGACAACAACCGCAACTACAACAAAACAGCGGCAAACAGCGCAAACGACAGAATCTGCATCCACTGAGCAGCAAGCGAAACTGGATCCAACCGCAGCCGCTTACCAGCCCTTCTCGGCCGCACCTGCTCCACAGCAATCGCCATCTCAAGACAGCGCACAACCTTCAGGTACACGCGGCGACAACAGACCACGGAAAAGCCCGACCAGCCCAAAACCATGGCATGACCACGTCGAATGTTATAACTGCAAGGAAATGGGCCACATTTCAGCTTTTTGCACATTGCCGAGGAAGCCACGTCAACCAGACCAAGAGCAACAAAACATGTACATTGGGCCACCGAAAACGATGTTTTACATCCACACCATAGCATTTGGGAAAGGATTCTTCGCGGGTCTAGATTCTGGTTCGACTTTCAGTCACATCCAGACCAACTGGCTATTAGCTATCTACCCTGGAGTGGAGAAACACATCAAGCCCTTCGAGGGTCTCCCACCGCAACTTGCAGATGGAAGAGATGGTCCCGTACCAAGAGGGGAGATCACCATTCCAATTGTGACACAAGGTAAGCACCTGAAGATGAACTTCCAGGTCGACGACAAACTAGCGATTGAATGTCGGGAATTTTGATGGGGATGTAAGGCACACGTTCCCACTGTCGGCTCACGCAGCGGATCCTAACACCTTACCAAAAAACGCTACATGGTTCGTCCAATCGGAAGAAGGGATGAGGAAACTCAACCAGCTGACAGACGGACAGTTTGAGTATCTTGAGGCCATGCTGGATAAGTACAGCGACATCTTTCCAGGAAGACCAGGAAAACTGACGAGTCAGCCCTATACTATAAAGTTGAAGCCCGACGCCAAGCTGAAGTGCCAATTACTATATTCCTCGTCTCCAGAATTGAGGAAAGAATAGGGAAGATGGTGGATGACCTTGAGAGCTCGGGCAGGATCGAACGTACGGAAAGCCAGTGGGGCTCACCCTTCTTCCTTAAAAGGAAAAAGAACGGTGGAGGCTTACGCCCCGTCCTTGACTGTCGCTACTTGAACAGTTGGATTGAAACTGGCAAGCATCCAATGCCCAGAACAGACAAAGTATTCCATTTTTTAGCAGGTGCAAAATACATATCGCTCCTAGATGGAGAGCAGGGCTTTCACCAAATACCTCTGGATCCAGAAAGCCAAGATTGCACCACCTTTGTCTGTCACCGTGGCGCATATAAATTTAAGGTTCTTCCCTTCGGCCTGAAAACAGGAAGTCAAGCTTTCCAGAGGACGATGCAGATCATCCTAGGTAACCTAATGACTCCGTATGTATCTTATATATCGATGACATCATAGTGGCGATGAAGACGTGGGAAGAGCACTGCTGGGCACTGCGTGAAATATTTGAAAGGTTCTGCAAGGCAGGATTTATCCTCAAAACAAAAAAAATGCTACTTTGGTGTACCGGAACTAAAGATACTGGACATCAGAGTGACCGCATAAGGATTACAACTGACATCGGAGCACACGACATCAATCCGGAACTTCCCAAGACCCACGACGAGGAAGAAGCTCTAAGGATTCCTGGGACTCTGTGGTTACTTCAGGAAGTTTGTAGGCCACTTCTCATTGGCAGCAGCCTCTTTGCACAGATTGACCAGGAAAGACGAACCGTTCATCTGGACTTCTGAACACCAGACCGCCTTCCAAACCCTGAAAGCAAAACTTCTGGAAGCCAACATCCTGAGTCTAGCAGACTTCACTGCACCATTCACAATAGAAACGGATGCGTCCACGGTAGGTCTAGGAGAGGTGCTTACTCAGCACATCAAGGGTGAAGCCAAGACAATTGAATTCTACAGCAGGATGCTCAAGGACAGGGAACGTAAATACCCAGCTTTTGAATTGGAAGCGCTTGCAGCAGTAGAGGCGGTTGAAAACTGGACTACCTACATAGTGGGAAGCAGGTTCACGCTGATCACCAACAATGCCGCACTCAAGTGGGTCTTCTCCAAAAAGACGTCATCTGCAAAGACAGCAAGATGGGCGATACGTCTACAAACGTATGACTTCGACATTATCCATCGCCCAGGAAAGGAAAACCTGATTGCGGACACCCTATCCAGGAACCCACCTGCGGATGATGGAAGTCAGTCGAACGATGAGGACAGCAAAGAGGAACCCATAGAAGAACAGTAGTTGGACTACCATCTCGCACCAACACATGCACTTCTGCACATCAGATCAGACCCTCTTGTAGACATCAGAGACAAGAGACAACTCAAGGTGGCCCAGGACCGTGATGCCAACGTTCAAAGAATCAATAAGGCGTTGACAAGGCCGAACGTGGCAGGGCAGAAAGAAACCCACAACTACATCCTGAAGGCAACCAAGTCCCACACTCTTGACACGAATGGTCTGATCTATTACATCGATCCCATCGCTGCGCGAAGAGGTAGACCAAAAGAAGCTTGGCGACTGGAAATTCCGAAGAAACTGCGCCATACGTACCTACATGACTGCCACGACAGCAGGCAGGCAAGTCATCTAGGAGTCACCAAGACGATGTAACGGCTACGAGCGGTCGCCCACTGGCGGAGGATCTTCAGAGACTGCAAAGATTACGTGAGGTCCTGCCATGTATGTCAGACCGCCAAAACCTCACAACAGCGCAGAGCAGGAGACATGCAACCATTCATTCCTCGGCGCAAGTTCCAAATGCTTGGAATCGATTTTGTAGGTCCACTCCCCGAAACCACCCACGGGCATGTCTACATCTTCACGATGGTGGACTACTATACGAAATACGTGTGGCTCACTCCCACGAAGCACTCGACAGTGCAGACGGCAGCTAGGATTCTTCAAAAAGTCTTCTTGAGTACCTACGGTCCTCCAGAAATCATTGTCTCAGATAATGGAGCAGCATTTGTGTCTAAAGTATTCACGAACCTTCTAGCCATCACTGGCGTGAAGCACCACCGGACAACAGCCTACCATTCGCAGTCAAATGCTACAGAACGAGCGCACAGAACGATGAAAGGCTGCTTGAGAGAATTCCTGCAGGAACATGAAACCTCATGGGGACCACTTCTCCCAACGCTCGCCTATGCAATGAACACGGCACCACACATCAGTACCGGCGAAACACCATATTACTTGATGAACGCCATGGATCCAAGAGTGCCACTCAACGTGCTCAGCCCCCCTGCCTCTGAAGAAGGCATGACAACACAGGAATACGCCGACCACCTACGTGACAAAATGGAAGCCGCAAACGACCTAGCATCGGCACACCTTGCGGAAGCTGCACGCTCGACGAAAATCGCATACGTTGCAAGGCACAAGAGAACGGACTGCAAGATTGGGGAACTTGTCAAGGTCAGGAGCCACATCTTATCAAACGCTAAGAAGGAAATCGCTAAGAAGCTGCAACCGGTATTCTATGCACCATACAGAGTACTGGAAAAGAGGAGTCCCGTAGTTTATCGAATCGCACCAGTTCGACATGCTGCTGACGTTCAAACCTGCAACATCAAGAAAATGGAACCGTATTGGGATCCAATAACTTTGGCACGCAAAGGACCACCTCCAGCGCCAGAAAAACGGAACGAAACCGCAACCCAACAGCAGGTGGACGACATCGACAGGGATGCAGCTGAAACCCTTCCCGACAACCAATCTGACATCGAGGCATCAGACCAGGAACCTTCCTCAGAATCGGAAGATGAAGTGGACAAAGATTAGCAGCCAAGAATTGAACCTTCTGATCAAAGAGCCTCCGACAGTAATGAGCATAACCCCAAAGAACTAACCATGACTAGAACAGGAAGAGTCAGGAAAACTCCCTCGCACTTGCATGACTACGTCTTGTGGCTCAACGAACTACCCTTCAATCCGCTCTACGACGAGGACGGGGTAGGCGGCGAAATGAGCAGTAAGAACCTCGGCGAGGACTGCGGCCTGAAGGAGGTGCTGGTAAACGATGAATCACGCAGAGATTCACTCTGAATCACACTGAATCACTCTGAATCATGGAGAGATAATGAATGTCAAGGCTTGACAGCGATCGGGAGAGCACAAACCACGTCAAATGGAATTTCTGTTTGAGCACCACAAAAGACGGACGCTCCGTGGCGGACGCAAGGGACTACAAAACACAGCCACATCTGCTTCATCCTGTTCAACTTTTCCTCGACTTCGATCCATTTGAAAATCATCTCTACCGACACGCAATGGAGGCAAGTAATTGGAATGACCATTGACGGCAAGAAGCGGCTTTCTGGACTCCAACACCAGGAATGAAGGCCATGCAGGTCGTTTTCTGCGAGCGATGAAGACACAAGACTTGTAAAGTGCAATCTTTGGACTAAGTCGCACCTCCAGGGCGCAACCCTTGAACTAAGTCGCACCTTCGGGGCGCAAGCATCCATTATTATTCGTCTTAATCAAGGACTAAGCCGCACCTTTCAGGGCACACCATTCTGTGTTTTTGTGCATCAAGAAAGAAGATGCGCATGCGTGGTCACGCATGAAATACATGACAGCGTGGTCGCCTGCAAGCATAACTTCTGCGTGCTCAAGCAGTTTTCTTTGCATGCAATTCATTTTTCAATTTCAAACTGTATCTGTTAAGAGCATTGGTGCTCCAGACCAAACATGTTAGAATTCTGAATCATTTTTCTGCTAGCCTATTCGTTTTCGATTTCGTATTTCATCTGTCATGAGCATTGGTGCTCCAGTTTTCGAGAAAGTTTGTATTTCCAACTTTTCTGTAGTCATCTCAGAGCAACTTATTGTAAGGAGAACTAATGCGTGGAACGTCGGGCATTCATTCAGGTAGGAGGGGAAAGTCTGAGGATTGCCGAAGCGACCCACTGACGCAACCTCACACAGTCGGCCTTCCGAAACTCAGACGCTCGTCTGAGCGCAAAGCGCAACGTCTCTCCCCATCCAGCTCTCGAGATGACAGCATTATCTCAAGTAACCGGGCAATTAAATAACGTTTTGAACAATCAAAAGAGTCTTCACCAACGAACCCTGGAGTCTGCAAGGGGAACCTTGCATAATTGCCGATGAGTTGACAAATTTTCACTACTGCGCCATCGTGGATTGTGACCAATTTCTCCGACACCAGGGATCGGGAAGCAACCCGAAATATTACTGTCGAAATTGTTTCGCTGTTTATGGAAAGGCATCACTGAAAGACAAACACAAACTGGACTGTACAAGAACCAATCCATCACCTCAAGCGCTCAAATTCTTAAAACCGGGCGAAAACATTTTGAAGTTTGAAGCTTTCAACAGAAGAAATATTCACCCCAAAATCATATACGCCGATTTTGAGTGCCTTCTGAAACCCATTCCTTCCTCTAACTGCTCTGGGAAGAAAATCAACCACCATCAACCTTGCAGCTTCAGCTACGTCGTGGTGGGGTCTGGAAACTTTAAAAAAAGCTGCTTATTACCTGGGAGAGGATGCCGTTTAACAATTCCTCGATCGGTTGGTGATTGAAGCGCGTGAGTACAACGAAACATTAAAAAGAGTCCAACCACTATGTCTCACTCCGGTCCAAGAGGCTGATTTTAACCACTCTGTAGACTGCATCTACTGCAAAAAGCCATTCAGTTCAAAAGACGACAAAGTCCAGGATCACTGCCACGTTACCGGCCAGTACAGAGGAGCTTCTCACTCGAGTTGTAATCTGAATGCCCGAGAGTGCACCATGATCCCCGTGGTATTTCACTGCTTCGAAGGTAATGATATGCATCAACTGGTAAGAGCGGTGCAGAAGTTTCCGAAAAAAATAGAAGTCCACGCGAGAAATACAGAAAGGTTCATGAGCATGACCATCACCGTTGAAACGGGATGGAATGAAGCGGGGAAAAAGAAAAGGTGCATTCGGCTTAGGTTGCAGACAGTTTTAATTTTCCCTCCTCTTCGCTAAAAACTCTGGCGGAGAGACATAAACGTGATTACGAGTTCAGGAAGGTGAAAGAGTTCTTGAATGCTGGTAGGAAGGACAAATGGTTCCTTCCCGATGTCGAGGATGAGACTGCCTTGGATCTGTTAACCCGTACGGGATACTACCCTTACGAATACGTTTCCAGCATTAGTGTGTTCGAAGAGGAGTCTTTACCACCGAAAGAAGACTTTTATTCCAAACTCAGAGAAGAAGGCCTAGCTGACGAACAATACGATCACGCCAAAAAGATTTGGAGTATCCTGAAAATCAAAAAGTTTTCCTCTTACCACGAAATGTATCAGCTGACCAACTGTCTGCTTTTGGCAGACATTTTCGAAGAATTCCGCAGGACCTCCTTGCGAGACCACGACATAGATCCGTGCTATTACGTCTCCACCCCAGGGTTTAGCTGGGCGGTAGCTTTAAAGATGACCAAGGCCGAGCTGGAACTATTTACTCACTCTAGCAAACATAACTTCATCTTGTCGGGAATACGGGGTGGAGTTAGCTTCATTAGTAGAAGGTTTGCGGAGGCCAACAACCCGTACATTCCCGAAACGTACGATCCAACAAAACCTAACAAGTACATCATCGATTGGGACATCAATAGCACTTACGGCTGGGCCATGAGCCAGCTGCTGCCTTACAACGACTTTAGGTATTTGACTAAAGATGAGATTCGAGCTTTCAATGTGACTAAGATAGCAGACATGTCGTCGGTAGGATACATTCTGGAAGTAGATCTGGACTACCCGAACGAACTTCACGATTTCCACAACGATTACCCTCTTGCTCCTCAAATATTTGAAATAAAAGAAGAATTAGTTTCAGACTATTCGAAATCTTTGTTGCGAGGAAAACCAGTGAAACCTGTCGTGAAGCTAGTGGCCAACCTACTGAGGAAGACGCGGTACGTAATTCACTACCGTAACCTAAAATTCTACCTCGAACATGGCTTGGTCCTTCGTCACGTCAGGAGAGTGCCGAGTTTCAATCAGAAGCCCTGGTTGAAACAATATATGCATTTTAATACAGCAAAACGAAAGGAATCGAAGACAGTGTCTGAAGGGGAATTTCACAAAGTTTGTACTTGTTCGGTGTTTGGAAAGACGATTGAACAGAAACAGAAAAGACTGAAAGTCAAGCTATGCACCGACAGCAAGCGAGCCATCAAATATTCCACCCAACCCAACACCAATTCGTTTCAGATATTGCACGACAACCTGGTTTAGATCAACTCGAAAGTACGCAATGTGATGTGCGATCTTCCCACCTATTCGGGGTTCGCCATACTACAGTTATCCAAACTCCTTCTCTACGAATTTCACTACCGATACATACGGCCCCAATATGGAGATCGAGCAAGACTGCTGTTCACAGACACGGAATCGCTGTGCTATTGCATCGAAACCGAGACTGTGTACACAGACATGACTAAAAACATGAGTAGATTCGACACTAGCAACTACGGTCCTCAACACCCACAGTCCTGCAACGTCAACAGGCAAGTGGTGGGAAAGATGAAAGATGCCACGAAGGGAGTACCGATAAAAGAGTTTGTGGGGTTGAGTAGCAAGATGTATTCACTCGTGACCTCCCAAAGCGAAACGAAAAAAGCGAAGGGAATTTCCAAGAGATTCGTGGAGAAACACTTAAGCCACGAAGATTATAGGGCGACTCTCTATTTGAATCAGGAACAAAGAGGAAGTTGGTGCAAGACCGTCAGTGACAGCCATCACCAGCTGGCCACGACCGTGGTGAATAAATTCATACTGTCAGCCTACAACGACAAAAGATTCCTCATAAACAAAGTAGAAACTTTTGCAATCAGACGTCGTGGCATCAAATATATTTCTTACCATGAGGATGATGACTCGATGAGCATGACTATCATTATGATTTGCTCATGGAGTCTTTATCCGATGACGGAGTGTGGACAGGTATGTCCGACAGTGTAATCAGCGATGAAGAGGCGGAAACTCGGTGGAACGGGGATGAAGTGGAACAGAGGATAAAAGAAGTTGAAAATGTCGAGGTTCGAGAAGCCGAGATGAGGAGATTGCGGATGAGGGAGAGTAGGCAGTTGAAAGTGCAACATCCAGAAGAGTGGAAGAAGAGAGCCAGGGATAAACGAAGACGGTCAGATAAGGCGAGGCACGCCACACTAACTCCTACCCAGAAAAAGAAAAAAAAAGCTGCGGAAAAAGACCGACGGTCGAGAATGATGAAAGAGGAGAAAATAGTGTTCAGGGATAAAAGAAGGTTGGCTCAAAGAGTGCGAAGAGAGAAAAAGAAACTGATGGCTCGGTGATGGTAGGCTGAGCTGCTGTAATAATGTTTTTGTTGTATAAAATAATTTTGATCAGTAATAATGTTTTTGTTGTATAAAATAATTTTGATCTGTAATAATGTTTGTTGAATAAAATATTTTTTTTTCTATTAAAGAACAAACTCTACAATACATTCTCATCATGGATGCCACTAGCGGTTATTTTATGCTGAGTAAATACCTCAATGTCACGATTGAAAGCGGACCGACTCTCGTTTTTAACAAACAGGCCGGGCTTACCACAGAGTTTAAACTCAATTCGTTCGAATGGACTTACCTGTACCAACTGGGTGAAAAGATTAACAAGTCTGTACTCAATCAGTGGAGGGAGAAATTGCAGCCTAAAGACGAAGAAGATAATACGTTTGCCTGGAAAGGTTGGGAAAGTACGGACGAGGGTCTATGGTTCCCAGTTCGAAACAGGTCGTCAAGCCGTTCATCGAAATAGCCTGAGAAGTGTTAATCGAGCAATTGGAGCTGTCTGTACACGAAAAACATATGCTGGCAATAATGTTGGAACTGTCCAAACTCGACAGCAGAAACAAAATGAAATTCTTGTTGGGTTTTAAAATGAAAGCGCTTCGTGTCGGAGAGGAGAAAAGAATCAGAGTACGATTTACAAATGACGACACGCAAGTGCAGTTTGTGGAATACGACCCTAAAACAACGGCGGTGGTTACTTTGTTGCAACTTTCGTTTACGGAATGGTACGAGCTCTACAAACACTTTGCGAGTATCGATAAACTCGTGGGGAAAGTTTCCAAAGGGGGAGAAAACTAATAACGGATACTGACTGCAGTACAACCAGCCCGGAAAAAAAAAGAAAATTTTTTACCCATTCATGAGCACAGCCCCTTGTAGGTATCGTGTACTATTCACTAAGTTTCGAAAAGGTTTTGTGGGAAGCCAGTATCCTCGTTGAAGGCAGGGCCAGTATTGTACTAGGTCAGTTTGGGGGGTGGGGGCTTCGATAACAATGGAATAAAATGGGTTTTGAGCACGGTCCATCGTCGTAGTGAATTGCCACTACTTACCTGAAATAAAAGATTAAAATAAAAGTACATGTAAGAAACAATTGTACGATCACAGATTTAAGAAATATAATTTTATGTGTGGTCATGATAAAATAAAAGACAAATGGAAAATAAAACCAGAACAGGGCTAATTTTGACAAAATAAAAATTTTAAGATTTCATCTAGAAAGTTAAGAAATTAATAAGAAAATTTAATTTGGAAGAACTTTCAGAAATCGGTGATTGTAAAAACATGATATTTCCCACAGTTAAAAATTTACAATATATACAACCCTGACGTTGCATTCAGGGCGGTCGATGTCGAACTCGACCACACCGCTTCCTTAGCGGGCAGTCGAAACGACAACGGCGCTAGTCGTTGTCACTGTCGTCATCCTGGTCATCTTAAATAAAAGATTGAATGACAGAGATTAATTTTCCAGTCATAAAATTATGAATACATGTGAAATTGACTTGTAATTGGTTCATTGTAAGAATAACTTTCGCATATAGCGATGTTGTTACCTAAATTTCTCTCACGTCACAAGAACAATATGGAGGGAAATCACTGTAAATAGTATACGGGATTATGATGTTCAAGCGTATAAATGATAGCTGGAACATGTTCTTTTCCCGACATAATTATCATAAATTGCACGAAATTTTGTGAATAATCCTCCCCCCCATACCCTCCCACCCCAGTTTACAGAAATTGATAATTATCTGAACTAAAGTAAACAGGCAAAATATCATATTGCATTAAACTATACTTGTAAGACCACTATTTAGAGCTCGAATGCGCAGCGGCAATAAAATGTTCCTACGCGCAGAGAGCCTAACCATTTTAGTGCTTAGTTCGCGATGCCGCACTCGTTGCGGCTAATAGTTTCCAACATGAAAATTTTGCAAGATGAATACCACTACTAACCAGATGGTTACCAGACACTTTAAATTAATGTTCTACACTGTTTAAACTTATAAGTACTACATATAAACTAGTACGGTAAACAAATTGTACCGAAAATAGACACCCCCCCACACCCCCTATTGAAATTTTCAAAGCTTGAAATTTTACTCACACTCTACTTAAGCTAGACAGCATGTTATTCTTGAAACGGAAACAGTGCTACATACATAAGTAATAGGCTATACAGGAGTCCAGTTTCATTAACTTAGTTTCGTACTACCTAGCCAAATTAAAACTATTCCACAAATAAATAAAATATCAGTTCATGGCACGGATTCCCTTTCATAAATAAAAAAAAAGCATTCAGGGACATTCATTTTCCTAAATTAAGAAAGAAACAAATGAAGGTCCCAAACAGTTGCGACCTTAATTATTTAGAGGCATAAATTTGCAAAACATCATGATAAAACGGAAGTTGGACGAACTATATATATAGCTATGCTATACTATTTTAAATTTTACATTCATAAGGATATGGATCATGAAACATAAAATTGCAATTACATTTATTGAAGAATCCAGTTTGTACAAATTCCTTCTTCCAATGTTTAAAGAGATTAGCATCACGTTGTTAATAAAACAACATACCAATAAATAGATATTGCACTTATACCATTTCATGTAAATGTAACTTACCTAAAAGGCCTAGAATTCATAAAGTCTATACCAGTATAATTGAAAATAAGCATTTTACTTCAAAGTAACTTTGTTTGCTTTTGAAAAACATTGATTTAAGCTAAACCACTTTTGGAGAAAAAAAAAGAAATTGTCGAAAACGACATACCTATTTGCCCAAAGAGCAATAATGTATTTTCAAATGCATATATCGAATTAGATTTTTTTTGTTGGTTCATAAATAACAAATAATTGAACTTAATTCGCTTAAAATTGTGATAAAATTTAAATGAGTTCTTGGAAGTTGTTCAAAAGGAAATGTTTTGCATAAACAAAATTGGTATTATCATTTCCACTTCCAGTTAATTAAAAAAAAGTAACGCTTCATAACCATTATATGAATGAAATTTTTAGACATAATTTAAATCTGAATATCATGTGATATAATTAAAATTAAATAAGTTTCTTACCATATTGTCCATCGTGGCAGACAGAGCAGTTTTTCCTACAAGGATCAGGTCGCTGGCACTGTTGACTTCCGCTACCTGATGCACCAGCATTAATAGCGTTTAGGGCATCCGGATCTTGCACAGGAGCAATGCGGATCAGGTCCGGTAGTGGCGGTATTTCTTCTAGAAAGCAGTCAGGAAATAACTCAGCCAAATCCTCCGGCAGGTCATCGTTTGGCAGTGAAGCATCCTGCTGGCGGGTAATTTCCTGATACCGCGCCAGAGCCTGATGGACATTTTGTTGGAGAATGGCACCCTTAAGTTCCCAAGGAACAGATTACACACATATACTTAGGTCGTAGTGAACACTTTGAAAGATCTACCGCATGCTGGAAATCATTTTTCCTCGGTTGGTAACAACCGCATGTGATACTTTGTGTTATAAGTGCAGACTTATAGCCTATCGAATCGATAATGGAGTCTGGCCAACTCGTATTATCATGATTCATTTGGGTAACTCGAACTGTAATTACACTGTCACTCAGTGACATGTTGGAAGTCGGATGATCAAAATTTCGTACCCTTAAAAGAAAAAAAAACAAGCAACGACTTCCGGTGCTAGTCACCACATAAGTGATGTAACATCACTCTGAACCATTATTCAAATTAACGATTGCAGACAGAATCATACCTCTGCATATTCTAAGTTAAAGCGCAGTAAACACCCAGATACTGCAAATAATGTAAGCAGCCGCATAGAAATCATGTAAGCACGCTGCATAGAAATCATTCGATTTAAAATTAATTGTGTGTATCTGAAATTACTTGAATTTCAGAATCTGGGTACACATATGCTTCGGCTGCTTACGTTCAGGCGAGCCAATGTTGCAGCATAGGTCGCAGACAGCTTCTTAGCCATGCTAAAAGCTCTTTTAATGGTAAACAGCCTTACAGACATGTCATTGTATAACATTCACTTTAGTGACGAATACGAGTCACTAGAACCTCGACAAACATTAGGCTCAGGGATTGTGAAAATTACATCCTGTATTATAACACATTTATTGTGCGGAAACATAATAATTTCTAAAAATATCATGTTTGTCGGTGGAGACTTAACTGGTAGTTTCAACCGGAACACGATAGTCAAAATGGGTTAACACACATATACAATAACAAGGTTTTTAAAGGCTATGATAGACGGCTTTCTGTACTGCTCAGTTTGAACTGTCATGTAGTAGTCAAAAGGGAAAACAGACAAACACGAATACAATTTTTTCTTAAAAGCTACAATAGACGGCTTTCTGTACTGGTCAGTTTGAACTGTCACGTAGTAGTCAAAATGGGTGAAACAAATACATGTAAACGTAAATATATTTTACACACCACATCAAATGCGCCGCATATATAATGAGTTGCAGTACTCGTTATGCTGGTATGAAAACAAAACTTAGAATCAAATGCAGACACTAACAATTATATTACCAAACCGTGGAGTGTGTAAAATTAAAATGAACAATAAGTACGCAATAGGCACAGTCGTATTTTTTTTTACTGGGAATAACAGTAGATGACACTTGAATGAAGGGTTAAGCGAATGCGACTTAACGAGGAAATAAAACAGGAAGCCTGTCCCCTCCCTTATCATAATGTTTATTTTGTTACCATGTAACATTTTTATTTGACATGCATGTTAGAATTGACTTTGATAACTTGGTCGCCAGTTTGAATTTCATCCCGGGGCCAAACAAGTGATATAGTATACAGAAACATACAAGTTTCTGGGCGACTCGTGAATGTAGCATGCATATGATATTTTATTTTGAAGTATGAAGACTGTGTATTCCGATGAAATCTTGTTGCCATTGGCACAAACGTATGTAAAATAATTAATTTTGACAATGTCAAATAGAAATGCTCGAATCGAACTATGGATAATCAATTTGATTACTAATCACTGATTTTGGCTGAAAAGAGCTAATTACAATCACATTTGGCATAAAGTGACTCTCTTCAAAATGTGAAGAGGCAAGAAACAAGATTTCAAAGGAAAAATGTTGAAAGTTCAAAAAACATAGCTCGTAACGCTTTTGTTTCTCTTTCGTTCCCCCAGCCTGAGCAAAACTAGGCCAAACAGCTGGCGGTATAATGATGAGGGTAGAGAAACCACTCAGCCTAGAACGACCTTGACCAGACCACGGCCAACTCGAGATCAAAAATAGAGCACAACGCGATATGAGAAAGTGCCACGCCTCCCCTCCTTGAAAGTGAGAGGGAAGAAACCATGTGGTCAACACAGGAGAAAAGTGAAATATAATTTATTTCAGACCAACAGCATCAAAAGTAAAATTGATTAAATTTTTGGGTTCAGTTACATAGAGAATGCGCTCTCGTGTCTTGCATGAAATTTAAGCCATACACCATTTTATTCCAACTCCACCCAGAATAGTATTGCTCAATTAATGAGGCAATCAATTGATTGGATACATATCAGGTATGCGAGCAGCTGAGCGTCGACATCTTGCGACCAAGTGATGGCCATCTACAACTGTTGACTCCTGAATTAAACCAGGAATTACACCTGACTAAGGAGGGCTGCACTGCTATTTTATCTGTCAAACTTCATTTGACTGAAAACCATAAACTGACAATTTTATCTGCACATTTGGACCAGGAAGAGAAAGACATCAGTAACCCTTTGAGTACTGTGCACACTATTAACCCCTCACTGGAAAAAAATATTACCTTCCGGAGAAATACAAAACGGCCGAAATGCACAAAAACTCCCTCTGGTGCTAGTCCTTTGAACCGTCCTTTGAACCCCAGTCAGCATGCTCCTGGCCAAAACATAATGACACCGGACTCAATTATTGACCCAGTAATTAATGTATCAAGACTCTGTAACATCAAGAACAGTGCTTGCAATAACATAATCCCTCCCAGACTTAACCAATCTGGGACCATCAACAGGGATAACAGTGATGAATATAGTAATAGTGCTGGATCCCTGCAGCAAAGCACCGTGTGTGAATCAACTTGGACCGAGCATTCTACCATCATCGGGGAATCGCATGCACGAAACCTTAGGGGCAGCTGCCACGAGAACTCATTAACATTAACCTTCCCAGGAATGAGGGTGGAGGAACTACTGGCCAAACTCCCCGCCCTCCTTGTGGCAAGTGCTAGGAGTGGCTCATTCACTATTTGTGCGGGATCGAACAACATTGGAAATATGCCTCCAAAACGAATTGCTACGAACCTTTTGGACTTTACTGCGACAATCCGGCTTGCATGTCCAGCATCCCGTTTCACCCTTGTTGGTCTGTTTCCCAAACTAGGGGGCAAAAACCGTGAACTTGACCATATGGTAATCCACACAAATTGCCTCATCAGGAAGATGTGTGTGGGCCACAACTACTCCTTCCTTTCCTTGGACCGTGAAATTCTCCACAATGACATGCTCCTTGCAAGAGACAAAACCCACCTAACTTCTCGAGGCAAGGTCCTGTTGCAGCAAAAGTTAGCAGAGCTACACGTTCAATCGGAAAACTCCACGTTGTAATCGGGGAACCCCCCCATTTTGTGCTACCCATGCAGCTGGCTCCAGTCATTAATGAAAATTTAAATCAAATATTCCAGCCGCAAATTGCCACATTGAATAATCCTTGCTGCCTTCTTATAAATGCAAGGAGTTTGGTGTGTAAATTGGGGATCTTATGGGACTTTTTAACAACTGACAATTATGACTTATTTTTTTTAGTTGAAACATGGCTTAATTTGAGTGTTATAATAATAATAATATATCAATTTACCACATTCATGTGGAGGGCTACCGGAAGAGTGGTGAGCCACTTACACCGGGCCTGGACGAAACACGAGAGGAGGAAGACGTTTAAATAGGCTGTCACAACAACAAAAGGTTAAAAATGCATTGCATTACAAATGCAATGATTACAGGTCACTTTCCATTTGATGTAATTCGCTTGGCCCGTGACTCACGTGGGGGTGGCTTACTTGTAGTTTTTCGGAAACAGCTTAATGTAGTCCTGACCAACCAGGCTGACGATGTCGAGGCTACTTGCTTACTAATCCCAGATTTTAAAATTAATTTCATTTTCTGTTACCTACCCGACAGTCGCGTGGAACAGTATGTAATTAATCTAAATTCGTTCGTAACATTATCTATGAATATGCCGCACTCAAACATTGTACTGGGTGATTTTAACCTCTCTTCAATTAACTAGAAGCTACATAGTTCCTCCATACGGGTTCATCGCATCTTCATTGACAACGTCAATTCACTGGATCTCCGTCAACTTGTTGAAGAACCAACACGTGGAGCCACTATTTTGGATCTGCTTTTTACTGACTGTTATTGTTGTACAAAGTTATTGCCCACTTCGGCAAAAGCGACCATTGTATGGTCTCTTTTAATTTGCACTGCAAACCTTCACACTGCACTAACAGGCAGCCAGTAATGAGCAAAATTGATTTTAATCGCTTGAGGGAAAATCTTGTCAATATAAATGGGCATAAACTTTTGGTTTCAAGTAATCTCAACATTGATCGTGCTTGGGATGTCTTCTACACCACAGTCCAAGAGGAGGTAATAAAAATGTCGATCAGCAAAACCACATTGCCATCATCACGGTCCTCGACTACCAAAGATTCTTTCAAAGCTGAAATGCAAGAAGCTAAATATTTGGTGCAGATACAAACGTCAACCTTCGGCAGAACTTTTGAGTCTGTACAACGAGTGCCGAATTTTATACTCGGCCGAAGCAGCTAAATGGCACCGTTCTCGTGATTCCGCGATCCTTTCTGAGGGAACACTTTCAGCCTTTTTTAGAATCTATCGGGAAAAGATTGCTACATCAAGAACCTTCCCTCCACTTAAATCTGGTGGCAATTTCATAACAGACAATGGTGCTAAGGCAGAAATCCTGAAGGCACTATTTGTCTCCAATGGGGTGCTCGACGATGCCAGTGTTAACCCACTGTTTGACTCAGAATTAGTTTCTTCTTTCAGTATTAACAACAACATATCTTTCACTGCCAGTTCTGTCTCACATGTGATCAATAAGCTCAAATCGAGTCATTCTGTGGAACGAGATGGGTTCTCGGCATTCTTTTACAAGCAAATTTGTAGGGAAGTTAGTTTTCCACTGGCTACTTTGTTCAATCTGTCTTTTGCTGAGATTAAATTACCAATGCTTTTGAAGGTGGCGGTAGTTATACCAATCTTCAAAGAGGGTGCGCCCGTGGATCCCGGCAATTATCGACCAATTGCGCGAACGGTTATTCCGTGCAAAATCGTGGAGTCACTCATCTGTGACCTTATGATCTCTGTGATCAAATCTAATAGCTTAATTGGTAACGATCAATTTGGCTTTATGCCTGGCCGCTCAACAACTCACCAACTTTTAATGTGTCTTGATCGGTGGACGAGCACCCTGGACATGGGAATCCCGACTGATGTTGTGTACTTTGATTTAGAAGGCTTTTGAGTCAGTTACACTTTCCAAGCTGCTTTTTAAGCTTGAAAATATAGGCTTCGGAGGAAAGCTATTGAAATGGATTTCTGCATTTATTAACAACAGATCTCAGTGTGTATTGGTCGTTGATTCCTTTTCATCATCCTTGAATCTCATTAGCGGCGTACCACTGGGCTCCGTTTTGGGCCATTGTTGTTTGTGGTCTACTTAATGACTTATCTTGTAATCCTTCATCTGTCTATAATTCAAAGTTTGCAGACGATTTTAAGATTGATAAGGCAGTTATTGACATTGATGATGGTGCGTCGTTGGTCCTTGAGACTGACTATGTTTCCAGTTGGTCGGCTAAGTGGCCATTGCCAATTTCTTTAACCAAATATCAAATTATGCATATTGGAAATTCAAATTCAGGGACACCATATTATCTTGATAATAGCCCTCTTCCTTCGGTTAGCTCAACTAAGGATCTTGGGGTCTGGTTTTGTGATGGACTTAAGTTCAGCCTGCACTGTCGCAAAATTACTGCATCTGTGTATGCTCGCATAGCTCTGGTTAACAGATGCTTTTAGTCTGGTGACCGCGAAATCAAAGTTTGGGCATTCAAGGTCTATGTCAGACCAATTTTTGAGTACGCTAGCCCCGTTTGGTCCCCTTATTTGCTTCATGACATTGATGCGGCAGAGGCAGTCCAGCGATGGTTTACCAAGGCATTGCCTGGATTGTGCAACCTGTCATATGAAAGACGTCTGCAGATCCTTAAACTTGAACCACTCGAACTACGGAGAATCAAAATTGATCTTATTCTTACTTACCAAATTATTCATGGTGTAGTTGGGTAGGTATGCCTCTTTTTGACCTATCGAAGTCAAATTGGACTGGAGGTAATTCCCTGAAGCTTACGGTGCAAACATCACATTTAGATTGTAGACGAGCTTTTTCGCGTTGCGTGTTCTTGGAATATTTGGAATTCTTTACCAGACGAAATTGTCACCTCGCCCACAATTCATACGTTTCGAAGCCGCCTCAGCTCGTTTAATCTAGAGATTTTTATGCGTCGGTCTTATCCTCCGAGTTGAATATGTAACCTTGCATATAATTACGCTCTTCGTATGTCTGTTCCCACCCCATTAAACTTTGGCTGCCTGTTAGTGACCCACGGTCCTTGCCTGACCTGTTGATATTGCAACAAATTGTTTTATTTTTGTTTATTTATTCATTTTTAAATGGTGACAATTCCCATTTTGGGGATGCTTTTGTTTTTCTCATCCATCTCATTTGTTCATCTGCTTTTATTTTTACTTGGGCCGATCCTCCAAGTACCGTGTCCAACCCGTTTGGCAATGCCATCGGGGGCCTTAGAGTCCCTGGTAAGTCTAACCTTAGTGGTAAGGCATTCGTGTCCCAACACCTAATCTCCTCACCTTCCCTTGCCGGCCAACCTATTTCATTACATACGATTGTCTTCTGTTTTTAATTTAGGCTGGCTGTTAGCGATCTTAGGGGCCTTGCCAGACCTGTTGCTATCGTTACAAATTATTATTATTATTATTATTATTATTATTATATTTGCATAATATCATACATTCATTAAATGCATGAGCCAAATATTTATTCGGATAGATCAAATTGACTCCAGATAAGTGAATATAATTAGCAGTCCTCTTCAAAGATGACCGAGAGGCGGCAAGATCATTGTAAATTGAACCAGTGTAATTACACCTATTGTTAGAGTTTAAAGGATGGCATTACCAGTTGATACTATTTACGACATTTCGTAGAAACTTAAATTACTTTCTAGAAGTAGATTTAATAACGATAAGATCGTCGCTCATGATCGATCACTTCGAAGAATAAAAATAAATCACTCCCACACGGGACAGTTAATTATATCGGCAGATAGCTTCAAGGCATCGACTACGGGGAACAATTAATGAACCCTAACGAAACAATAGAATGATTGACATGCGTATAGGTCCCATTTGGTGATAAGGGCCCATGCTGTCAAAATGTTACTATATTTAGACTTTCTGCAATTAATCAATACTACAATGGATCGATTGTGGGCTATAACGCTACGGTATATAAACCGAATCTCGGAATGAGTGATACAGTCGATCATCAGCCATTCACCAATTGCTTAAATAGTTCACGCCAGTCAAATTCCGGAGGTCCCGATTCGGAAAGCACGCCAGGCCAGACGCCATGCCGCATCTTGGACGGGGCTTCACCGTTGAGCTAGAGCCGTGAGCCGATAGCTTCGACCAAGCTTCTATTTTAGTGCTAAGTATTCCAATTCAATAGCAATAGCTATGATTGATAAAGTTAACTAGTAACAATACTTACGCTACTAAATTAGCCCGTGATCACTCAATTAGTTAAGAGATATAATAATGATTTAGTTTTCCGCTCGACTTAATCAATAATGCCATTCGTTCGACTCATTGCCAAATAATTGTAATCGATACCATAAATCATAACAATCTGTCACTGATTTAATTGGCCATTTGTGGGGTCAATATTGTGTACACCGGAGTGTCGATTAAAGGCCCATTATTATATGAATGATTCCTTATTATTTAGCTTACCCATTTCTGTGCATAATTATTGCTTTTATACAATAGATTGCTCTTTTGCTATCCTGATAATAATGTTTGTTCTGGTCAAAAGTTCACTGGAATAGAACATTACAGCATAAAAGCAATGTTTAATACAATGTAAAACAATCAATTTGGTCGTTTGTGGCTCCCTAACCCCTGAACCACTTGACCAATCAAAAGAAGCCATATGAAAAGGGCACATCTCCAGATAAATACCAGTAAAATGAGCTAAGAAACAGCTTTATCCACCGCATGGAAAAATTTATTTTCGTGATACAAAAAAGCGTTATCAGTAGTTAGTAGTTAGCAGTAATCTACGCCAAAACAAAACTTGTTAAGGATTCCCGCCAAGTTTTTCGGCCGTGTGAAGTCGTGATATCAAAAACCAAGCTCTTTCACCAAGCTAATCCCACCAAATAATAGTTCGAAGGTTAAATGAAATGTATGAAAATTGCTTACAGCGCAATTACTTCAATTATTTCATTTAACGTTTGAAGTATTAGTCAGTGGGATTAGATTGGCGAAAGAACTTGGCGTTTGATATCAGGACTTCCCACAGCCGAAAAGCTTGGCGGGAATCCTTAACAAGTTTTGTTTTGGGGTACATATCAGTAATTTTTGTCCAAATTGATGAAATCCATTTTTTTTTCTTAGAAATTATGAAATGGAAACGGCAATCTAGTTTTCTGATCCGTTTCTTTTTCTTCTTTTTTTTTTTGTTTTTGTTAGATTTTGAGGACAGCAGTCACGTTTTTTCATTGAATAACATTTTTATTAGTATTGCTGTGATGTTCTTGGCCTGGATACACCTAAGCCCAGCGTGGGCACCAATGGTAAATGAACGACACGGACTACCGGATTGTAGACTACAGCTGATAAGACAGTTTTACTTCCTGTATGGATCGGTTTATATACAGTGAAGTACAGGAAGTCATGTGATGTAACAAAATGCTATATACAATGATGGAACAGCCTATTAGGTAGTTAGAGGGTTATCTAGGTATGGTTAACAAAATGACATGAAATTGAAGGCGGCCATTGTGGAACACACAAGTGACGACTCCACAATACAGCGAACGAAAAAAAGCAGAAAAAATAATCTAAGCCTAGCTGAAAATAAAATCATGATTACGAAGGCAAGAAGTATTTTTTAGTTCACTACCTATATTTTAAGAAAGATACATAAGTTTTCGTTTTCGAGGAAAAAGTAAACACTATTTTTGAAAGCTGTTTTTACAAAATAAAAGAAATGAAGATGTACATGGTTAAGCAAAAATTAAACATTACTAAACTAACTGAAAACTTTGCCAGTTTTAAATTTTTGTTTTAATTTCAAATTCTGGAGCAAATTTTTTAATAAATCCAATTTGAGATTCTCAGTGGTTGTTTTTTTTAGTATGCGTAGCCTTTTTCGGTTAAATTTCTTTTAATCAGCAAACATTACTGCAGCTGAAACGCTACAGCGTTGCTGTAGAAAGACATCTGGCATCCAAGAGACCGGTTGCAGATGTTACTTTTTCGGTTAGTAAATCACTGGAGTGGAAATTGCGGCTCCAACAATTTTTTGTTCCGATGTTGAAGGATTGTGTACATGAAACTACTAAAAGAAACACATAGATAAAACCGTGAAATTATTTTTTCACACAAACAACAATATACACTGCATTTTTACCTAATTTTAAAGGTGGACTTTTTTAAAATTAACAGAGCCGATCCTCTGCACGTATAACTAGAGACAAAAACGTGTTAGCGTTACTCGCTACAGTTTAAAAAGAACTTTCGTTAAGCTCACGGGCAGCTAGATTACAACAAAAACGATAAAGATGTAGCCAATTGGTAATTTTCAAAAAAAACAAAACAAATTGAGCTTGTCAGGAGCTCTACGCAGTCTTTTCGAACGATTTTGAGGATTATGAAGTTGCGCAGCAATATCGACCTGTGTTAGTGATAGCACAACTTTTCGTTTGTTAGGATTCGTTTTCGATTTATTGTTAGCATGACTTGGCTTCGGTGGTTATTGCTTAGCGGATGGTGATGTAACAACCGATGAAAGTTGTGACCTTTCTGGCTCTGAATTTTCTACGGAAGAGGCGCTGTTACTAGCTAAAGGTGATTGGATATTTACGTTTGCAGACTCATCCAGTTTGTGTGTGTGGGATGATTTCGCCGGAGTTCTCCTGCCACCTGGTGACTTGCAAAGCAAATTCTCAGGTGATTTTTCAAGCTGTTGGATTGGTGGATTTGAGCCCTCGACAACAGAAATCGACTTTCTGGATTGGCCGAGAGATCGACGCTCAAACTACGTCAGCGGAACTTGACTTTTCACGTTTCTTACCGCCAAAAGACATGCATTTTGAAATAGCGTGATGTTGCTCATTATTATTCACGTAGGAATTACTGCTTTTACCCAATGGATTAAGTGCGTTTGGAGAGTGATCTGGATATTCATGCTCAGCGGTATGTAATGTTAGCTGTTCACGATGTTTGCGAATCATATTACCGTTAGTGTCAACGATAATATAGGATTGATTACTACCTATCTGATTTACGATACCTAATGACCATAGCCTATCGTTCGTAGTATTGTTGTCACGGTACCAAACATTATCATCTATTTGATACGTTTTCAACTCACGATGGTGGGTGCTCTGTACTTGTTTTAATTGTTTATGACGAACAGCTGCAATAGAGTCAGGGAACAATAAATCCAGCTGAGACTTTAATTCTCGGTTAAAGTATAATTTTCTGGGTGTTGCTTGCGTGGTAGCGGGGATAGTAATACGCGCTGATAACAAGTAGGAATTTATATTTTGTTAAATAGTAGACCCCTGTCGCCGCGCGGCCCTATAGACTCTCTTGAAATTTTGGACATAAATTTCTGCCAATCCGGTTGGTCCAGGGCGCAAAACTTGGGCCCGTCATGTGCCTAATCCCATTGGATTTTAACCAATTTTGGTATTCGGCGGACATAAATTCGGCAGCATTGTCCGTAACTAAGCTGTCCATTAAACCATATAAAGCTATATGATTGTTTAAAAGGTCAATAACTCGCGCGGACGTTGTAATTTTCATTTTATACACAAAAGGAATTTTGGAATGTGCGTCGACAAGTATAAAAAACATGTAATTGTCCATCGGGCCGAGAAAATCCGCGTGCATCACATTATTAGGCTTCAGTGGATATTCCCACGTGTGTTTTGGCTCAGCTGTTTGAGTATAACAATTTTGGCATGCTTTAACTTTATTTTCAATGTCAGCGTCAATCTTAGACCACCAGACTTTTTGTCTAGCTAAAATTTTCAATTTAACTATGCCTAAGTGAGCACTATGAAGATCTTTCAAGATTTGTCTCCACAAGGCCGTCTGCACCAGGACTTTATACCCCCAATATAGGGGTTTCGTTTTCGACCGAAATTTCATCACGGCGTGTGAAGTACGGTAACAGATCGGGAATTTCGCATTTGTCAGGCTAGCCATGGTTCACGTAACGATAAACTTCTGAAAGAATTTTATCCCGTTTACTTTTAAGAATGAGTGTCTCGTTCTGCTTTTTCGAATTCCTCTGTATTTGGTAGGGGAATTCGCGATAACGCGTCTGCTGTCAAGTTAAGTTTACCGGGAATGTATTCAAATTCATAATCGTAAGCATTAAGCATTACTGCCCAATTGTTATTGTTATTGTTAAAGCTTCTTGTGACTCTTTATCGAGTTCAATTTGCAGAAAGACATCCTTAAGATCGACAAGGGAAAAAGTGTCACTGCCTGCTAATTCACTAAATAATTCTGCGGCCGTGGGAACCGGATAGTGGTCGACTTCCAGCTGGGGGTTCACGGTGGTCTTATAATCACCTATCACCCGGATTAGGCCATCCGGTTTGTGAACTATGATGATGGGCGTAGACCACTGAGAGGTTACCGCAGGCTCTAGAATTCCAAGGCCAACCAATCTAGGAATTTCTTGGTTAACCTTTTCCTTGAGTGCTAACGGAACTGGTCTTACACGACAGTACACAGGCTTTGCATCAGGTTTTAAATGAATTTTGGCTTTAAAATTCTTAAACTTACCCATGACTTCAAAAAATAGCTCAGGGAAACCATTCACTATTTCGGAAGTGTCAACTGGTGTAATGCTAATTTTAATTTTCTTTACACTTTTCTTAGGCTTCACTTTCGTTTATAGGTCGTAAAATGGATGGAAATTGACTCGAAAAATAGAAAGCCAACCCTTTCCCATTAATGCAGGTTTATACAATTTTGAAATTAAAGCATCCAAGTGTTCGATTTGACCTTTAACTTCAACCTTCAGACTTACCGTGTAAATCGTGTTCTCAATTCTGTCAGTGTACGAGTGTATCGAGTACGGACTGAGTTTTAAAGGACAGTCCGCAAAATATTTTTGATGTTACTCAATAGGGATAATGGATGCGTCTGCCCCGGAATCAAGTTCCATTTCTAGCTTGGCACCAGTTAGGCAAACTGGCATTTCCCATTTATGGATTTTAATAGAATTAACTACTACTACTATTTTGTTGGTTGAAGGGAAATTGAAATCTGGTCAGCAGCCTGACTCAGTCCAAGAGTATTATTTTTCGGCTCAAGATAGTCGTTGTCTGAATCACTATCAGACCCGGAACCAGACTCTGAATTTTTTGCGACAACATCCTGGTCATCTTCACTATCGCTATCGCGTTCAAGTTTATTAACGCGTTTTTTGTAGCTATACTTCTGTCTAGACTTTGGCCTAGCCTTAAAATTTGTGCTAGAACTTGCTTTAAAGTGGTCGAGTGGTTTTGAAGTTTTGATTGAATGACTAGCTTTTCTGCAAACGGCTTTTAAATAGCCGACAGTGTGGCGTCGCCAACTGTGATGTCCTTGGCCTGGACACACCTAAGCCCAGCGTGGGCACCAATGGTAAATGAACGACACGGACTACCAGAGTGTAGGCTACAGCTGATAAGACAGTTTTACTTCCTGTAGGGATCGTATATATAGTGGAGTACAGGAAGTCATGTGATGTAACAAAATGCTATATACAATGATGGAATATCCTATTAGGTAGTTAGAGGGGTATCTAGGTATGGTTAACTAAATGACATGAAATTGAAGGTGGCCATTGTGGAGCACACAAGTGACGACTCCACAATTGCAGTATCTCCTTGCAAACGCTCGAATTTATTTAATGTTCAGTTTGGCATTGTTGCATAATAACAATGTTTAAAACAATGTAAAACAATCAATTTGGACGTTTGGAGCTCCCTAACCCCTGTGTAAATATATTACATTTGGCTTAATCCTTTAATTTATACCGATATATTGGTAACTGGTATTGGTATCTACCGATACTCTATCGATCTCCGATCTTGCTCCTTTTAACCCAACTTGGATTATACAACTCTTCAGTTGGCAATTAAATTAATAAATGAATTAGATTTGCTAAGCATCCCTGCTTAGCTCAGTTCAGCCTCAGCCTTGCACATCAGGCAAGCTGCCAAGTATCATATATCCTGATACGTCTTATAGATCAGAGCATTACCTCACTGCTAATATCAGAACTAGTTCGGGTTCGAGACCCAACTTGTTCAGCTCTACCTTTACTACTGGAACAGTTAGCTGCTGGGGTATATAAAGGCCCACCTGCTAGAGCAGCTCTCTCACTCCAGCCCAACTCAAACGCAGAGAGGTTGCCTGTCACAGAGCTCCCTACTCTAGGACCTGACAACAGTTATTTGCTAAGTAGAACTCTGATTTATGAATTGAATTCATGCTGAACTTAGGAAAGTTAGCCTAGCTTATTTTGACTAAGATCCAGGCCTAACTTTGGCAAGGACGCCCCAGTAACGATAATAGCATTAGCTA
Source organism: Lithobius niger (assembly GCA_023313725.1). Lineage (NCBI taxonomy): Eukaryota > Metazoa > Arthropoda > Chilopoda > Lithobiomorpha > Lithobiidae > Lithobius > Lithobius niger. The sequence continues at coordinate 253,111 of JAHWFP010015892.1, read as the reverse complement.
AGAGTGCTTTAACTTGGGATTAGAGTGAACCAATCTAAACCCTTCCCCTGCACTTTGACTTTGAATAAATCAAGTTTAGTTAAACCAGAAACAACTTATGTGGTCTCCCTTCTTTTGCTTGCCATTGTTGTGATATTGTGTGATATTTGTTGCTGTTAATAATTAATCGGCCGGTGTAAACTGTTTAGCTTAACACTGGAAACCCACCACTATACCGAAAATTAAGGGAAAATGAGAGGTTTACAATGGTGTCCGAAGTTTAGATTCGAATTTTAAAAGCTCACGCCCAATTCACTTGTTGGCAGCAGATATCACGTCTTGAAAAAAAAAAGTTGAAAGCAGGCAAGCGAAAGGGGACCAATTTGTGTGAAAAAAAGTGTAAACTAAATAACAAGGTTGCATAGTGGCTATTAACATGCTAAGCCATAGAAATAATTACAAACAAAAACGTCAAGTGTGCCGTAAAAAAAGGGGTTATATGATTGAAGTTTCATTTTACTTGTTAAAATGTACACGGATAAAAATTGGTGATTTTTAATTGAAATAATCAAATGTACAATTCAGAAAATTGCATCTGTTTAAGTGCTGTTGTGCTTTACGTAACGTATATGATTGGTAAAGCACAACAGCACTTAAACAGATGCAATTTTCTGAATTGTACATTTGATTATTTCAATTAAAAATCACCAATTTTTATCCGTGTACTTTCAACAAGTAAAATGAAACTTCAATCATATAACCCCTTTTTTACGGATATGGTGGCGCTATAAAGTTTTATGCATGTAGTCAATTGTTGCATGCACGAAGAATGGATCTGGAGTTTGCTGAGTGGCATTGTTCCCTAAATACAATGGTTAAAACAATGTAAAACAATAAAAATGATCGTTTAGGGTCCCGTAACTCCGGAATGGATCGACCAATTGAAAAAGTGGTCCCTGTAAGGTTGAAGCCCAGGGAAATTTCTGGCACAGATCATGTTTCAGATTTTAGGTAGGTGCAGTAGTTTTTTTTGAAATCGCATCAGCCAAAAAGAACAACAAGAAGTGAACAGTTTTCAAATTTACGTAGGGCTTTCTACGTTTACTCTTGCACAGAATTGCATAAAAGTTGGTGAAAGTTTGGAAAAGTCTGGCCAAGTTTGGTCGAAATATATTGAATAGAAACGGAGAAATTAATAGTAGTCTTAGTTTTGCTGGAGAGAAGACTTCAATCATATATATAGCCGTGTATGAAAATAGGCTAACAATTTTTTTTAACTGTTGTTGTTGCTTATGCACGAAATTTTTTTTTGGTTTCAATAAATAAGCCATGGTTAAAACTAGAAAATCTGCTTCTAGTGGTGGTCAGAATCGTTAGTCAGAATTCCTGTGTCTAGGAATATGCTAAAACACTCGACTAGGGGAAAGCTTATTAAAGCAAACCCTCGTTTAATTGAATCTGAAAATTTAAATGTTGTTTCTCAGACTGGGCTGCGGTCCTTATCTCGGCAAGGACGAGTGCGGAAACGTACGCCATCAATTGCACGTAGAGCACCGGCACGCGAGCAAGCCAGGTGCCGTAGTAAAGCGAAGGTCACGAGCCAGCACTCACGCAGCCCTTTTCACGAGCGAGCACAGGTGGATTTCGATAATGAATCAGCTGTTCACTCTGACAATAGAGCAGCCAGTGTTTCGCCAGATAGGCGTAGTAACAATAGTTTTTGTTTCCTTTAATCATAATTCCCATCATAATTTTAATAATGAAAGGCCTGTTAATATTCCATTTGTTTTGGCTCAGGACATGCCTCGACACGATGAGCAGTTTGCTTACTCTCGCACAGTGATGCTGGTCGCAGTCGTCGTTCATTCCGAGAAACGATGACGTCATCACCCATTCATACGCCACCGGAAACCCCCTTGGTTGGCAGTAGGTCAACAGGTCCTGACTCGCTTCGTGCAGAGCATGTCGTTTACAACACATAACAGATAGTCATGTTGAAGCTTTGCGTAATATAGTTGACAGTTTGCAAACTAGACAATTAAATAATTATGGTGATAATGGTAATAATAACAGCACACGTCTTTGGAAAGACGTACGAAATGCTAAGAAAAATTTGACTTCTTTTTCTGGTGAAGATGGTACCGATGTTTTCACGTTTTGCTCCTGACAGATAATCTTAGGAAAAATGTATAAGAATCTTCCCGACTGTGAATTGATAGCAGCCGCTACAAACAGGTGTAAGGGAAGAGCTGCCAGGTTTTTAGCAACCTTTTGTTTCTAAGCAAACCAACTGGGCTTCTTTTAAGTCGATTTTAATAGAAAGATTTGGTGCTGGAGGTAAAGAGGTAACTAGAACTAATTTTCACAGGGCTAGAATGTTGCCTGGAGAAGACATTGAAAAATTTGCAGATAGGTTAGAAATAATGGCAGCCGAAATTTGGATGGTTCAGCCATCTGATGATGATTTTGAAAGAGCACGTAAGGAGAGATCACGTGACGAAGGGTTACGTTGTACTTTACGAGCAGCTATGCCTTACATTTTAGAAACCTATTTAGCAACTATTCGTCCTAAAACATGGGAGGACATATTGCATAAGACTTTGAAACGTCAGATTGAGATTAATGAAAGAAATCGTTACAGTTGAACTCAGCAGCCTGCTAAAGTTTCGTCTGACGCAAATTCACCTCTCGACAAAACAGTGGCAGCGGCAGACCTAGCTAAGGTTTTACAGGAACTTGAACGTAAAAATAAGGAAATTAAAAATATTAGCCTTCGTGATTCATTAGGAGAAGCCAGGGTTTCTGCAGTACAGCAGGAACACACGGAACAACACGATTGTTTCCGGTGTTTCGGCAGATTCCACTTCAGCAAAAACTGCAGAACTGCAGACAGTAAATTGAAAGCGGTTAAAGCCGCAAACGCAAAACGTTTGGCTGCTGAAGGGAAACCACTTCCGCACAGAAGCACCTCTAACAGAAAAATTATGGGAAATAATCGCCGAGGTAATAATAATATTGGCACTAGAGACAATTCACAACTGAATTTGGCCCAATATAATCGTCAGTGAACAACTAACAACGGCGCGAGCCCCAATCAAGTTCAAAATACTCGAAGCTCACAGCAGTCAAACTAGTTGACAGTTCGAAGGGAAACAGGTACTTCGAGCTGGCTGGCTATTCTAACGCAAATGAAATTCCGACTTGCGTCATGAATGCTGTAAATCCTGACAATTATACAGAAGTACAATCCTATATTAGGGAAGAGACAAATGTGTTATTTAAAAAAACAAGAATTTATTCTACACTCGATGCCGCAGGCCTACTTCTCGATTTGTATTCGAAAGTAGACTGGCACCAGCAGAAATTAGCGCTCAAAGACAGAACGCTTACCTTGCCCAGGCTTGCAGCTTATTTTGGTGCTATTCTGGAAAAATATGTAGCTCCATCTCTGACCGCCAATGCTCATTTGGAAAACACTTTCACACGCATCCTGAAAGATGTTAATACTGCTTGTAATTTGTCTTGTGATTCAGCCATTCAGCCATTTTTATATTATTTGAAGACGGTGCTGGCTCTACAAACTTTAACTCTGAATTATCGCGAATGAAGACTAATAATCCAATCGTTTTGGAATTGATTGGTGAGGAACGATTAATTCAATTCCGTAACATCTCTGACTCGAATGAGCGCAAATCTCATCTGCTTTCAGCAGGTGAAACAATTTTGATTTCAGACAGAAATCAATCGGAATGGAAGCTACGCAATCCTTTGTCGGCTAAAATTACTACACCAACAATATGTTTGATATATTGGGATAACACGTCGAACCCAACCATCATCACTGAGCAGACACGTGCAACCCGACAAGCAAAACGCAAAGTCTTGCTCGCTCGGAAATCGCAGCAGCAGATCAAAGCGACGGCACACCAACTCCATCCAGCGGCCGAAATAGACACTTATGGTCTATCTGACATGTTGGCTCACGTCTCGTTGACAAACGCAGACAACACATCGGAGCAAGTTTTGGTGAATTGCTTAGGCTATAATGCTAAAGCAGCGCACCCAAGACCTCACCTAATTTTTAAATTTGGGCATTTCAGCAAATTAGGATTATAGGATTCAGGTGCAGGAATTTCCTTAATTGAAACATCCACAGCTGGAGAATTATTAAATGATTATCGCATAAAGTGCAGCGTAGCTACAACACATACACCTACAGCTTTGATAGGCGTTGGTGGAACTAAGATATCAGTAAACCGAATTTTGACCACGGAAATAAGTAAATGTGGATTTTCTAGGGAGCAAAAATTTAGACTTGTTCCTAATGGCAGTTTTGGATCTATCCACATTCTATTGGGTTATGATTTCTTATCACAACAACCCGATTTAGTTAAGCTAATCTGTTCAGACCAGATTTTGGAAATCGGTAAGCTAAAATTTAGGCTGTCCCCATCTCCATTTGATGCCTGGGAGGCTTATAATCAAAATAGAGAAATTATAAATTTCGAACAGTATGAAGTCTCATACGAACACACAGCGACAATCAATGGTTCGTCCAATGCAGACTCAGTCGAAAATCCACAGTCTCAATGGTGATCCTCATGAATTTTATGAAGAAATTCCCGTATCTTTATTTAAGGATACTGTACTGCCTAGCTATTCGGAGACAACTGTAACTGGTACTTTGCATATTGCATATCCTGACATACAGAGTGGCGCTTTTCTTCCCGAATGTAAACCCGATTTGTTGGTTTGTTTGGCTAGATGTCTAGTCAATACGTCACCTACCGGATTGATACTAATAATGATAATTAACGCATCTAGCAAAGACATATTTTTGCCTTCTGGTATGATTCTTGGTCATTACACGACTGCGGAAGTTGAGTATGATTGCCAGGACGAAGAAATTCCGATTAATACTGCCGACTCGGTAATTCAGCCGAATGCCACTCAAACCGAGTTAATCACACTTAAGAGGGAGTGCAACTCCTTTGGTTATCTCAATTCTGACTACTAGATGGCGCTAGCATCTACAACGTATTTCAGCTACGATCTTAGTTCCACTTTTCCTCAGTTATTTTCCAACAGAATAGTCCCAATCTTGTTTCTAATGAAAGAGAATTGAATTGTCTAGCGAAGTGTGGAGGCAAAATTATCTAAAATATATTTTTGTACTTTGCAGCAATATTTTAAGGTTGGCTGATTGAAAGATAAATAAAAACTCTAAACGTGATTTCCATCCGATATCTAGGAATTAAATCTTTTTCCTAATTAAAAAAGTGTTACTGATTAAAAATTACACAACAAAATACCATAATATGCAAGTGTTGTTTGAAAAAATCGTACCCACTCTAATCGGATTCGAACGCAGGACGGGTGTTAAATGTGATGAGGCATGTTGACAAAGAATATTTGGATAGCAGTTCCAACGCTCGTCAGATCCGTGCATTCGGAAATTTGAGCAAAATGACCTTTCACACGTGATCGACGTAAAACTTTCCTTAGTATTGCACTTACACGCCGTCGTGCTTCCAAATATTGACTTAGATTTCGCTCCATTGCTCCAATACTTCACCCAAACTAATATACATCAACAAATTATAAATCGACAAAAAAAATATATCTGGAATTTGTAACAGAGGTAGTCTAGTGTAACAGGATTAGAACGAAAAAGTGAGTATGAGGCAAGATGTTCTACAAATCAAAAAATGGAAGAGTAGTAGTCCCATATATCAATTACACAATTCCCGCGGCTCTTTTTTGCGTGAGTGGCTTTCGCGATCCTTTTTAGACGATATGGTTTTATTTGTCCTTTTTCCCTTCGCCTTTTTATTTCCGTTCGCATTTTTTCTACAATACTATGCTTTGTAGTTCATTCTCCCTGGTTTCAGGGATCAGTCAATATTTTCAAAAG